>PVHX01005130.1:0-34953 GCA_004024805.1 Geosciurus inauris | reverse complement strand
AAATAAAAACAAATGTTGATGAGGATGTGGGGGAAAAGGTTCACTCATACATTGCTCGTAGGACTGCAAATTGGTGCAACCACTCTGGAAAGCAGTATGGAGATTCCTCAGAAAACCTGAAATGGAACCATCACTTAACCCAGTTATCCCTTGGCTTATACCCAAAGGACATAAACTCAGCATACTACAGTGACACAGCCACATCAATGTTTTTTTCAGCAGAGAAAGAAAAGATATATGCAAATCATATATCTGGTGAAGTACTTGTTTATAGAATATATAAAAGCTCCTATAACTCAATAATAAGAAAACAAACAATCCATTAAAAGATAAACAAAAGATTTGAACAGAAATTTTTCCAAAGAAGATACAGAGATGGCAGATAAGTGCATGAAAAGATGCTCAGTGTTATTAGTCACTAGCAAGTAGAAACTTAAGTCTTAATAAGATACCATTTCACCTATTAGAATGACTAAAATGAGAAAAAAGATTTATATATATCAAGTATTGGGAGGATGAAGAGACACTCTCATATTCTCTTAGAATGTAAAATGGTACAACCACCTTGGGAAAAAAACTTGGCAAATTCTTAAAAAGTCAACCATATATCTACAATTTGGGCATTGTCTTCCTAAGCATGTTTACCCACCAAAAAAATGAAGCTTTTACTTATATTCCAAGACTGGAAACAACCCACACATCCAGCAACAAGTGAATGAATAAACAAATTGTAGTATATTCATAGAGTGGAATACTACTCATTAAGAAAAAAGACTTCACTATTGAAACAGGCAACAACATAGATGAATCGCAGCACAATTATGTTGAGTGAAAAAGAACAGACAAGTCAGGGGCATGGGCGGTGTGATTCCATTTATTTAAAACTAAAAATAGGGAGGCTGAGACAGGAGAATCGCGAGTTCAAAGCCAGCCTCAGCAATGGCGAGGCGCTAAGCAACTCAGTGAGACTCTGTCTCTACATAAAACACAAAATAGGGTGGGGATGTGGCTCAGTGGTCGAGTGCCCCTGAGTTCAATCCTCAGTACCAAAAAAAAAAAAAAAACTAAAAATATCTGTCTGTTCTGATAGGGAGTTAGGTCAGTGGTTGTCTAGAGATGAGAGGTAGATGAAGGGATGGGGCTGGAATTACAAAGGGATATGGGCAGCTTTTAGGAAGAAATGGATATGTTTAACTTGAAGAAATGAATATGTTGAACTTGATACACACAAATGTCAAAACATTTCAGATTGTACATGTTAAATATGTGTAGTTACTGAATGTATGCCAAAATACCTCAATGAGATTGTTAAATAAACAATGATGGGAATGGACCATTCATTGAAAAAAGTAGGAATCCATGAGTTGAAACTGAAATAAATAATAGATACATAGATAGATAGAAAGAAAGAAAGAAATTTGATAGAGTGGGTTATTTACAAAATTTGGGAGTACTTCTCCACAAAATACTTAATCATAAAGGGCAAAGAAGTAAATGTAAATGAAGTTGAGTAGATGACCATCTTAATGGAATGACGATCTTAATGAAGCGATCAAAGTAAACATTGCAAGGAAGGAGACAAATCCAAATCATGCACCCCCTGAGAGGATGCAAAGAGAACAGAGCTTGTGTTTACTTTGTTGGATTTGATTTGCTAATTTTTAAAAAGATTTCTGCACCTATGTCCACAGTGGACATTGAGTCCCCTTGTCTGTTTTTTTTTTTTTAATATCTTTGGGTTTTGTTTGTTTGTTTGTTCGTTTGTTTTTTGGTACTGGGGATTGAACTCAGGGGTACTCGACCACTGAACCACATCCCCAGCCCTATTTTGTGTTTTATGTAGAGACAGAGTCTCACTGAGTTGCTTAGCACCTCGCCATTGCTGAGACTGGCTTTGAACTTGCGATTCTCCTGTCTCAGCCTCCCTAAATGCTGGGATTACAAGCGTGAGCCACCGCGCCTGGCTGTTTATTTATTTTTATGTGGTGCTGAGGATCGAACCCAGTGCCTCACATGTGCGAGGCAAGCACTCTTCCACTGAGCCACAACCCCAGCCCCCCTTGTCTGGTTCTGACATCAGGGGAACACTTGTTTCAGAATGAGTTGGGAAGTAGTCTGTCTCCAGTTTTCTCTCGTTTTATACTTCATTGATTCTGTCCTTTATTATTTCCCCCCTTTCTGGATTACTTTGGGCTTCATTTGCTCTTCTTTTATTAGTTTCTTATGGTGGAAGCTGAGACCACTGATCTGAGACCTTTCTTCTTTTTTTAGTATAGTGTGTGGCACTACACGTTTCCCCCTAAGTACTGGGGGAAATACAACAAATCCTGATATGTTGTATTTTCCTTTTAACTCAGTTCCAAATACTTTCTAATTTCACTTTTGATTTTTCCTTGGACCTATGGGTTATTTAAAACTGTGTTTTTAGTGTTCAAGTATTTGGGCAATTCCCAGAGATTTTTCTTTTTATGTTCTATATTTGGGAGGGTACTTATTTTATTTGTTCTTTTTAGATATACATGACAGTAGAGTATTTTGACATATTATACATACACGGAGTATAACATTCTAATTAGGATTTGTTTTTTTATTTGTATTCTTGATAACTGCCATTCTGACTGGAGTGAGATGGAATCTCAATGTAGTTTTAATTTGCATTTCTCTAATTGCTAAAGATATTGAACATTTTTTTCATATATTTATTGACCATTTGTATTTCTTCTTCTGTGAAGAATCTGTCTGGATTAACATGGAGTCACTTATATCAAACCCTAATTTAAAAAATAAAGCCAGGAGGCTACGAAGGAGGTCCCTCATGTATAAATGCCTATGATAAGAACCAGCACCCTCTCTAAAGGGCTCTTATATGCATGTCTATAATCAAACCTTTTGCCAAGGACTTTCCAAACTGCAGCTCTCTACGTGAAGCACACCAGTGGACAGCAGGATGCACAAGAACACCTTCCTGAACTTTGTCTCTGCTAATGAACTATCAACTCTTGAGATAAGACCTTGTGACCAATGTTGTCTTTGCTTCAAAACAGAAATAAGTATACTTCTCTCTTTTGTCATTGAAAACTTCCTCCTGCCTTCACCTCCTTGGATGTATCTGTGATCCCCATAAGCACACATATTCCAGACTATAATCCTATGCTACTCACAATTAAACTCAAGAATTCCTTAGAGAATCTCTGTTCATTATTTAGGTTGACACTCTGTGTGTGTGTGTGGTGCTAGGGATTGAACCCAGGGCTTTGTGAATGCAAGGCAAGCACTCTGCCAACTGAGTTATATCCCCAAGCCCTAGGTTGACAATAGCTTTCAAAATGATGACGTTTTTAAATTTTTTTTAAAGATCTTTTTTAGCTGTAGATGGACACAATATCTTTATTTATTTTTATTTTTTTATGTGGTACTGAGGATCGAACCCAGTGCCTCATGCATGTGAGGCAAGCATTCTACCACTGAGCCACAACCCCAGCCCCAAAGTTTTTAATCTTGAGAAAGTAAACTTTACCACTCTTGTTTTATGCATCATGTTTTTGGTATTACATCTAAGAAATCTCTGCTTAACCCAAATCACAATGATTTTCTCCTGCTTTGTTCTAAAAGTTGAATAGTCTTAGGTTTCACATTTGGGTGTGTGATTTACTTGGAACCAATTTATACAGACAGTGTGAGGTATGGATCAGAGTTCAGTTTTGTTTATGAATATCTGCTTGGTCCAGCATTGCCAAACAAATAAATCCTTCTCCACTGAAATGCATCTTTGTAAAAAATCAATTGTCTGTATTTGGGTAGGTCTATTTCTGGACTCTGTTCAGTTTGTCTGAACCCGATCAGTTTGTCTTCCTTCACATCAATATCATATTGCCTTTATTATGACAGTTTTATGATAAGTCATAATCAGGCAGTGTTAGTCCTCCAACTTTGCTCTTCTTTTTCAGTGTCATTTTCTAGTACCTCTGGCATTTCCTTATAAATTTTTTAATTAACCTGTCAATTTCTTTAAAAAAAAAAAAAAAGCCTGCTGGGATTTTTATTGGGATGGTCATTAATCTATATAGATTTACTTGGAGACAACAGACATAATAATATTGAGTGTTCTGATCCATGGACATGGTATATCTCCCCATTTATTAAGTTTTCTTTAATTTTTCTCAGCAATGTTTTGATTCAGATATAACACTTTAGAAATTTCTCCTAAGGAAATAATCCAAAATGTGGGGATGGGGTAAAGCTGTGCACAAAGATGTTCATCATAGAGTTAATTACATTCACACACACACACACACAGGTAGGTAGGTAGGTAGGTAGGTAGGTAGGTAGGTAGATGCAACCTAAAAGTGGGAAAAGGGGTAAGGGTTAAGTAAGTTATGAAAGCATCACACATGAAGTATTCAATTTAAGTGAAGATTTTGTAACATGGAAAATTGCTAAAGATAACATATTAAATGTCTAGAACACTTTGTTTTATTGACAAAACACTATGGATATAACAGGAACAGGTCAGTACAGAGTATATTAGAATTATAATGGTTCAGATTGCTGAAACTATAACTTTTTCTCAAATCTCTACATTTTTATAATATAGCTATTGCCTTAACGATTTTTTTATTTTTACATTGAGCTATAATTCACACACCACAAAATTCATCATTTTAATGTATATGATTCTGGAGTTTTTAGTATATTCACTAAGTGGGGCAATTATCAACACTATCTAATTCCAGAACATAGAAATTTTATTTCACTTTTCAATCTATTATATTATTTCAGTTGCACTTTATAAAAGTGCTACTTTGAAACAAAAGTCTCTGGTCTTCATATAAATTGATTGGTACTTATTATAAATAATAATGTTTGTGAATGCTCAAGTATTATGATTTTCCTATCATCTGATATTTTACTAACAGCCAATTCAATAATTTCACATAATAAAATGAGTATCGAACTTAAATTACCAAATGCATTGTTAGTCCAATGCAAGTACAGTTCCTTGATTCATAATTTTAACATGTTCTCTATAATCATTAATCTGGATTTGAATTGTTGATTCACTCTACCAACACAGGATATAAAATATTGCTTGCTTGGGAAACACAATCTTGTCCATCACATGCTCTGTAATAAAGGTCCTCACAGTGAATGCACAGTCCTTTACAATATGTTAAGCCCTTCACACACATCACCTCCCCAGATCCAGGAAAGAGTCTTTGAAGTAGGTACAGTCATCTTCTTCATTACACAGATGCAGGAACTGAGGCTCAAAAAAGTCTGGGCCTTACCAAGACAACTCAGCCAGTAGATAGTCGATACAGGATTTCAGTCATTGTCTTCTAACTCCAAAACTCTCCATCTTTATACAAGACTCTGCCACCCCCCACACTGTTAAACACCCTCATGATTTAGAAGAAAGGCAACCAGGTGTCCAGTGCCTGCTAAGGGCCCTCCAGCATCAGCTGTTTCCCAGGCCTGGGCCACACACTGAGCCACCACAGGCCTGGCCATGTCAGAACTCCCTGGATGTGTTCCAGTAAGCAAACAATGACACTGAGATTAGAAACAAATCATGAACATACAGGGGTCTGTAAGGCAATTGTCCTACAAACAAACTGAGATAGGAAACTGCTAGGAGAAGGAAAGGAAAGAGGTCAGGAGGTATGAGGTCTCCAGCAAACGGACAAGGCCAGAAGATGGTGCAGCCCAAGGAGGCTAGTTTAGGAAGGGGCCAGACACTGGCCAGAGTGGGAAAGGGGAACAATCTTCCAAGATAGTCCCAGAAGTCCCACCTGGCGTGATGGGGCATTGAGCTGGCTCCTGCAGGATGGAAAGTCTACCTCCATCCTCTCCCCACTTACCATTTATTCAAGGCAATAGTGGGGAGGACTCTCTGGTGGTGGAATATGGAGTACAACACAAAGCTCCCCAGAACCCCAGGCATTTACATAGCCAGCACCACCTCATATCTGATCACCCAAATAGTGGGATTTTTCATCACCAAATTGCAAATTCTAGGAGTACTTCAAACCCAGAGGATTCTAGAGTATTCCACAGAGAACAAAGAGAAGCAGGTACCTCTGAAGGAAATTCTAAGAGATACTGCAGAGAAAGTGAACATGGAAAGACTCTGTATGTTTCCAGCAAGAATCTAAAAGGACAAGGCAATAGAAAAGTAACATTTTAATTGGCAATTAACAGTGAGTAAGCACAGTAGTTGTTCTTTATCTGCAGTTTTGTTTTTTGTAGTCTCAGTTACTGTAGTCAGATGTGATCCAAAAAAGTCCAAAATAAACAGTGCACACATCTTTTTTTTTTTTTTTTTTTTTTTTTTTTGGTACCAGAGATTGAACTCAGGGGCACTCGACCACTGTGCCACATCCCCAGCCCTATTTTGTGTTTCATGTAGAAACAGGGTCTCACTGAGTTGCTTAGCGCCTCGCCATTGCTGAGGCTGGCTTTGAACTCGCGATTCTCCTGTCTCAGCCTCCCTAAGTGCTGGGATCAGTGCACACATCTTAAATTGCATGCCATTCTGAATAGTGTGGTGAAATTTCATATCGTCGTCCTCTATCATGCCCTGGATATAAATCATTCCTCTATTGTATAAGCTACCCACCTGCTAGTCACTTTGTAGCCATCTTGGTTATCAGATCAACTGTCACATCAGGCTTGTGTTTAAATAACCCTTATTTTACTTAATGCTCCTAAAGTACAAGAGTAGTTATGCTAGAAATTTAGATATGCCAAAAAAAAAAAAGTCTTAAAGTGATTCTGTTAAGTGAAAAGGTGAAAGCTCTTGACTTAATAAGTAAAGGAAAAAGTGTGTGCTGAGGTTGCTTAAATCTGCAAGACAATAAAATATTTTGAGAAAATGACACCACATTCACATAACTTTTATTGTAATACATTGTTATAATTGTTCTATTGTTGTTAGTATTTTACTAATCAATAAACCTCATCATTGGTATATTTCCAAAGGAAAAAAAAACAGGTATCTATAAAATCCAGTACTGTCATTAGTTTCAGACATAAAACTTGGAGGTCTTGAATCATCTCCTCCATAGGTAAAAAGGAACTACTATACTTACTATATGGTAGGCCCTAATCTGAATACTTTTTACATATATTATCTAATTTAATTTCATAACCACCTTATATAGCATGAACAACTATTATCACCTATTTTATAGATAAGCCATTGCTCAAAAAGGTTAAATAACCTGGCCAGGGCTCACAGCCAATTAGTGGATCAGAACCCAGGCAGTTTAACTCCAAGACCACCACGGTCTCTAACCACAGTGAAATGCTTCTTAGAATATCTGCACAATTCAGGGCTGGGTTGGGGCTTAAGCACGTTCAAGGGCCTGGAGTCCATCCCTACCCCCATCCTCCCCCTAAAATCCTGCATATCTCAAAGAAAAGGTCTTGACCCTGGCCTCAAGGAACCTGGATTCTGGGTCAATTCTGCCAACTACTGCCCCTACTTATCTGATCCTGAACAGATCATTTCAGCTTTCTGGATCTCAGTTGACTCATATATAAACAGGTTGAGCAAATCAAGAACAGCAAGTATGTGGCATACGTGCTTCTCCTTTATCACCACACCCCTGGCACAAATTAGACATCACAAATCAACCACAAAATGCACTCACTGAGCCCAGGTGAAGACTCACTTATCACCTTCCTGCACTCAGCCAGCCACCACTTATGGACCAGAGTTGGCAGGGAAAGCGTCTTTGTTTTCCCAAAGCTAAGATCGTTTCTAAGATATATTCTGACTCTGAAGACCTACAACTCTGTAGCTGGGGTTCTAAAGACAAATTTTTAATTTTAGCCCCAACTCCTAGTGGACTTTTGTCCCCATGCCCCGGTCTTCCTGCTACAAGACGGCCACTGTGTCACACCACATTACGCAGTCAGCTCCACCTTCCCCCAGACCCACCATGATCCCCACTCCAGGCCAGTAACCAATATGAGTTACCCAGACTGGATTGGCTCTTAACATGGTCCTGGGGCCCTCTCTCCCCCTTGTTTCCATAAAGGAGCCAACTGAGGGGAGACCCAAGGTCAAAGCTACTGATAGGATAGGATGAAAGGGCACAGGCTCCTAAGTACTATGTCTTCCAAAAGGATAATACTCCCTCATGGTGGTAGCACAGCAAATTACGATCACTGAAGCTCGGCAGGAGTTTCTTTACCTGTCTCTCTTTCTAGGATTAGCAACTAACCTAGATCAGAGTTCTTTAAAATGGGACAGATTCTAAATACAGATTCTATTTCAGAGAGGTCCATCCTAATGGAAGGCTGAAGGAGAGGGATATTTAGGAAGGGTAGTTGCTGGTGGCTGAGAAAACCTAATGAATAAAACAGGCTAAACAGTTGTCAGGGATACTTGCATTTTACTAGGGAACAGAGTTTTAGGCCAAAGGAATTACTCTCTAATGGTGGAATTACAAGCAATCAACAATGATTTAGGGAGGTATTAAGCAAAGAAAGTTGTTCCAGCATCCCTGAAATCCCAACAAATGAGTTAATGTGACTGTGCTCATCCTCGGCAAACAGCAAATGAGCTGCAAATTCAAGGGATTAATAATATTATTACTGGCAACTTCTGACTCTGCCTGACAGTGGGCAAGCCTACTGCCACACAGACAGACCCAGATGCCCACAGGAGCCCAGGACACGTACTCTCTGGTCTGGAAAGCATCCATTTAGGAATCTAGTTGCCAGAAAAGCTGAGAGAACCCTTCCCTCCATCTGCCCCTTAATCACACGCACTGAGAAAATGCATAATTAATTTGTTCTCAACAGTTGCTCTGTGGCTGGGAGAGTGAGGGCATTTCTAGAATGGCAATTACAGACCAGAAAAACAAATGTTAGGCCACGAGCAGCATAATCTACCCAGACAGCCAGCTTCCCTTCCCTCCCCTCTCGGGCTTGCTCAGGCCATAGGCCTGGATGTGAGACAGGAGGCTTCTTCATTTCCTCTCTGCCTTGTGCTCTTGGGGGCTGGTGGGGAGGGACAGAAAAGAAAACCCTGCAAGATGCATGCAAGGAGGCCTCACTGCTTGGAAAGAGCCAGAGTAGGCGCAAAGTACTGTGGAGCAGGCAGGGCATTTGGGGAACAACTGACCACATGCAGTAATTAGATGAAGTCAAAGGATTCTTGTTCATTTTATTACTTGTGATAATGATATTATGATTACTTAGAAAAATATCACCATTTAAAGGTGCATTCTTAAATCACAGATGAAATGCCTTGATTTTCACAAGTGACTTTAAAATTCTTCCGCAATAAATAAATGAAACAAAGAATTACAGTAACATATCTTAGATCTAAGTGCCAGGGATGAGTTCATCATATTATCTATCCTCTGTACTTTTTAATTACATTTGGAAGTTTTCATATAGAGATTTTGTTTTCTTAAAGACCTGATAGCAGATCCCAGCCCGCTATTCCCAACCCTGCAACTGTGGCCCAGGAGCCCCGTGCTTGACCTGTGCCAGCCTCTCTCCTCTCACCTGTATCACATGCCCCGTTGTTCACTCTACTCTGTCTGTCACGCTGGCCTCCTTTCAGGTGCTTGAACAAGCCAAGCTCACTGCCCCTCAGGACTTTTGGACTTGTGGTTCCCTCTTGCCAGGGCCCTGCTCTGCACTTGGAAAGGGACCACACTTGTGGTCTAACACTCCACAGTCACTATGGAAGTCACAGCATTGCTCCTGTCCCCCAAAGATGCCCACATCCTAATTCCTGGAACCCTTGGATATGCTGCCTTACACGACAAAGAGAAAATCAGGTTGCAGAAGAAATTTAGGTGGCTAACAATAAAACAACCTTGAAATAGCGAGATTATCCTGGATGGCCCAGGTGGGCCCTGGTAATTACCATGGCTCTTGTCAGTGGAAGAGAAAGGCAGAAGAGGTGCACCAGACAGATGGCAGTGTGAGAACTGGGTCAGGTGCTGCCGGCTTTATAGATGGAAAGGTGCTGGGTGCAGTGGCTCACACCTGTAATCCCAGCCACTCAGGAGGCTGAAGCAGGAGGATCACAAGTTCAAGACTAGCCTAGGCAAGCTTTAGCAAGCCCCTGTCTCAAAAGAAAAAATAAAAAGGACTGGGAATGTAGCTTGGTGGCAGAACACCCCAGGGTCAATCCCAAGTACTATTTGGAGCAGTGGGTGTTGGGGGTGAGCCATAGAGAGAAAGGGCCATAGGCCAAGCCTCTAGAAACTGGAAGAAACAAGGAAATGAATTCTCCTCCAGGAACATGACCTTGCTGACACCTTCTTTTATCCCAGGAAGAATCACTTCTTGCTTCTGACCTCCAAAACTATAATATAGATAATAAATTTGTATTGTTTTAAGTCATTTAATTTGTGCTAACTTGTTACAGCAGCCATAGGAAACTAACACAGCAGCTGCCTTAAAAGTCTTAATTTTATTTTTGGATTGGTACTTCCTAAGTGAAATCTGATGGGACAGTAGAGCAAGTGCTGGGAGGGTCAGTCCAGCTCACAAGCAGTCTCTCCTCCTCCGAATGGGTTCCTGGCTGCCCCATGCCGACATCGAGCACCCTGGCTCCTCTCAGACTCTCTACCCCACCTTGAGATCTCTGCAGTTCTCTGCCAGGGTGGCAGCCAGGCTCCCTGGTAGGGAAGGGCTGAGTTCTCTCATTGCCCTTCATCCCAGCAGGGAGCCTGGGCTCAGGCCTGGGAAAGGTCAGCAAAACAGACTGAGCCTCTGCCCTCCTGGCACAGATGCTCTTGTTAGTTCCATCGATTGTCATCTCTTATCCCCACAAAAATAAACCATTATAGGGCTGGGGGTATAGTTCAGTGATAAACTAGTGTTATGAAGCTCTGAGTTCCAAATCCCCTACACCATGCACACAAATAAAAGCCACTATGTGTCCAGCACTCCACACAGTGGCCGGCACATAGTAGGTGTTCAATAAGTAGTTGAAAACCAATTGGATATGTGAATGGTGGTTTAGATATTCCACACTATTGAGGGTAGGAATCTGTTCCATAAGCAAAATAAATTGGAGAGGAAGAGAGGCCTATGGGCAGATTGGTGGGGAGAGGTTGTACCCCAGTTCCCAGACCACTTTGCCTGAAATTAGCCTCACATATGTACTACTACTACCAATCAATAGTTTATTTGTATATTTAAATGAAGTTATTCTGCTAATTGGACATATGTCTCACATTCTACAAGGAAAAGTCTAGTTTTAAAAAAGTCTTGCTATAACAGACCAGAGCTTTGAGGGTAGTTTTATTCAAGAAGTGGATTTTAATTTGGTAGAAAATAGCAGCTTGGGGCCAAGACAGTGAGAAGCAGGAAATCAAGAGCAGGCTATTAGATGACTGTTATTAGCAAGCACTGTAACCACCCTTGCAGCTGCGGAGCGCCGTCCGTCAAGCCACTGTTCCAACCCGGCCTTCCCTCTACTCCTGCCATTCCCATGACTCCCATGTTGGAGATGTGGCCACAGAGGCAAGAGAAATACATCTCGTCCCAGCAGGTATGACTTGTCTTCAGACAGTTGTCCTCCCAAGTACATTAAGGTATGAGAATTTTTGAGTTCAAGATGAATAGCCCAGCCAGGCGCAGTGGCGCGCAACCGTAATCCCAGCAGCTCAGGAGGCTGAGGCAGGAGGATCACAAGTTCAAAGTCAGCCTCAGCAAAAGTGAGGTGCTAAGCAACCCAGTGAGACCCTGTCTCTAAATAAAATACTGGTACCAAGAAAAAAAAAAGATAAATAGTACATAGGGTTTCAGAAGAAATGGCAGAGAGCTGAGGGGATGGGCGAGAGGTGGGGAAACGCTGGTTCCTCGGGGCTTGACAAATGGCTCACACTGCATGACATAACAAAGACGCCCACGCTGTGTGAACTGCAGGCCTAGAAGAGCCCCAGGAGCCACCCAGCCAGAGGAGTGAGCCGGGAAACACAGAGGTCATGAGCACAGGGGCAGGAGCCACGCCACGCGGGGTTCAACCCAAGCTCAACTACAATGGATTGAATGCAACCCCAAAAAAGATATGCCCATGTCCTAACCCCTGAAACCTGCGACTGTGACCTTATTTAAAAAAAGAGACTTTGCAAATGTAATGAAGAACTTTGAAACCATCCTGGATTAGCCAGGTGGGCCCTGAATCCAATGACAAGTATTGTAAGAAAAAGAGATGGAGGAAGATGTTGGAGAGAGAGAGCCACAAGGAATGCCTGGACCTGCCAGAAGCCAGAAGAGAAAAAGGATTCTTCCCTAGAGGCCCCCCAGAACAGCATGGCCCCAAGAGTACTTTGATTTCAGACTCTGGCCTCCAGAATCATTCTCTATAGGAGAATACATGTCTGCTGTTGTAAGCCAATTTGTGGTGATTTGTTATGACAATCACAGGAAATTAATACACCCCAGAATTAGCTGTGAACTCCTGGACAAATCACATACATGGTCTGTGCCTTGGTTTTTTCATCTGTGGAATGGGGATGATAACAATGGCATCTGACCCATAGAGTAGCTGTGAGAGTTAAATGAGACGATAGAGAGTACTGTCCTGTAATTACTGTTTAACAAATGTAAATGCTTGTTCTTCACATCAGAAGCCACCTTGGCTATTCCTCAAAACCATGAGTTTCCAGGCCTCACCCCAGAGTCACTAACAGTGCATCCAGCTATGGGGTCTGGGATTCTGCTCCCAGGTGACTGATGATCTGATAGATGGAGAACCACCAGGGTGCTGTCAGATTCCTACCTCTATACCAGACATTGAGGCTCTCCTGTTTCAGGAAAGCTACCCTCCTGAATTCAGAGTTCACAATTTCCTCACTAACCCATGCCAGTACTAAGCTACCTTAACCACAAGGAAGTCCTAGCTCATGTCCACCCTAAATCCTTCATCATGTCATTTCACCTCACTTCCCCTCACTCTCCTTTGCACAGGTAGAAGCACCGAGTCCAGGGCAGATGGGGAAGTTGTGGGGGTTTTTCAGCAGGCACAGCAATCAGGAACAAGAAGCTCATGACAGTTAGTCTGGGACAGGGTCTGAGATGGACAAGAGCAGGGGGAAGCAGGGTTTCTCCAGCTCCTCCCCACTAAGTGCATTAGGTGCAGGCTAAGCTCTGGGCAAGCACTGACTCTTGGGAGCAGGGCACTCCACCCTCTTCCACCACCCTGTAGAATCTGGTGGCAGGGGCAAGGTGGAGAACAGCTCTGTGGCTGCTGGAAGCCAGCCCCATGTATCCAGGAAAAACAGAGGTGAGTGTTGCACACACACACACACACACACACACACACAACACACACGGAATTGGAGGATGGCACTACTCATGGCAATCAGGATGGAGAAACACCTGGGACGCAGCCACAGCTCCATCCCAGAAACCCAGAGGGATGTTTTATTTCATCACAACCATGGCCTTTAGAAAGGGACCACTGCTTCAGAGCAGTAAAAGCAAATCCCACCCTATCAGGCATCTCTGAGCCTGAACCAGTAGCAGGAGATAAACAGGGTAAGCCAAGAGCAGAGAAGAGCTGGCGAGCATGGCTAAAGCCATCAGGGGAAAGATCAAGACAAAGGTAGGTGTGAGCCAGAGTATGACCTGGCACCTGCTTCGGACAGGGCAGCCTTGGTTCCCAACGCACAGCCCTGTACCAGCAACAGCAAGCCAAAAGGGGTACAGGAGGCAACTTCCGGCAGCACCCACAACATCTATTTGCATATGCATTAGATAACCTGAATGAGAACCCTCAAACCTGTAATTTCACAGGTATTTTGCTTGAAACAAAACCAAATAAAGGGAAAAGTCAACAGAATAGGAAAAAAAATAGAAATACCTAAAGAGTTGGTGATAGAGAAGTGTGTGGCCACAATAACAAATTAAAGACAGTGCAGGCCCTGCTTATGCAGGAAAAAGGCTGGAGTCAGGGAAGAAGTACCCAGTACCCTGACCTAAAATTGTATAGGTCAGGTATTATTTCTGAAATTGTGCAGGGAGTGCAAAGGTGATCACTGAATTACTTTTTTATACATTTTCTTAGGTATAAAGAATATAGAGTCTATACAGGTATGGCAGAACATGATTTTGTTAGCCATGGTCTACAGGCTAACAAGTCTAGATCAAGCAAGAGGGTACCTGGCCTTTCCTTGGTTATGGGGGACCTACAGAGAAGCCGCCACCGTGAGCCCAAGCTCCAGGGGGAAGCTCCTGTACTGGGCCCCACTAAGACCATACCAAGGCCCAATGACCCACTACAATGAAACTCTCCCAGAATCAGAAAGGCTTTGGGGTCAGGGCCACTGCAGAGAATTGCACAGGTGTGCAACGCTCAGAAAGGTTTGGGTATACAGAAAGTCAAAATGGAGGTGCTGGACTCAATTCACAGACTGCCTCTCTCATCCCAGAATCCTACTCCTTAGATGACCCAATCAAAGCACATTAAATGCAGCTCATGCCCCTGCAGAAATTATCACAAACTCTGAGAAAGCCAGTGGCCAAGATAGCAAGGATTCAATTTCCCTCTTCCTCTATGCAGAACGCTCTCAGGGAGGGTCCCAAGATAACAAATGAAAGCAGCAAGATGAGGGCAGTGTGTGGAAACTCCCTGAAAAGTTTCCACGCCAGGCCAACAGATGCACATGCAAAAGGAGGCCCACCTGGGATGCACCCCAAGCAGGGCTCCCACTCATGCTCCTACTGGCTGGGAGTTAGTTGTTGTCGGGTCAAAAGCATTGATTCCTGACCAGAGACCATAGCTATCGTGAAGACAGATCTGTCCTTCAGAGGCTGGTGATGCCATGCCTGCTCCCTTGCCCCACAGCCCAGACTGTGAGCAACTTGAGGGCAGATGTCATGTCTTGCTTCCCTCTGCACCCTCTGAACCCCACGCGCAGCAACTGGCACACAACAGGCTCAGCTCAAGCTGGCTGAGGTAAGAGATGGATGGAAGAATAATGAAGCAAAGTCCTGGATTAGAGAGGAAGTTCCCAGGTTCAGAGACTGTTCCTGAAGAAACATTTCCCCTTTGCAGAACAAGATCCTTACATGCTTTTTTTTTTTTTTCCTGGTGGGGGCACAGGTCAAAGTGTACTGGGGATTGGACCCAAGGGCACTTTACAACTGAGCTACACCCCCAGCCCTTTCCATTTCTTATTTTAAAATAGGGTCTCGCTAAGTTGCCCAGACTGACCTCAAACTTGCCTTCCTTCTACTTCAGCCACCCAAGTAGCTGGGATCGCAGGTTTTGTACAGTCACGCCCAGCTAAAAGTGCTTTTTGAATTACCACACCTTTACTGGGGGATAGGAGAGTTATTTTCAAAGGTGGTGGTTGTTCGACAGCTGAAAAGTTGGAGTCTTTTCTTCAAAGAGCTGGGCTCTACCAATTCCTTTGGAGGAGCTACAAGCCCTCTATTGGAGAATATAAATGCCAAATGCTTGTTGAATTAACTATTCGGCTGAATAATTACATGAGGAAAGGAACTTCCAGAAGGAAGCTCTAGAGCCCTCTTTCCTCCTCACCTATGCTTCCCAAGCCCACCCCAGGCAGCAGCTCAGCCTGATTCAGGCTCAGACCAGGGGCAGAAGGTGGGGCAACTCCAGCAACAGCCAGTTGGTAAGAGCTGCTGCACAGACACCCTGGCCTCCACTTTCTACCTGACGTGGTGCTTTCCCCCAGGTTGTAAGCACATAAACAAGGAGATGGCAGAGTAGAAAGTACAAAGAACCTGAGACTGGGCAAGACCTGAAAGTTAAAATCAAGCATAGGACAAGAGAGAAAGCTAAAGAAATCTCATGCCCTCCTGGGAACTCCAATTCCACATTTGTGCATTAAAACATAAAGTAGCTGATGCCCATGACATCTTTCTCAAGTTCAAAGGAGCCACTGCAGACAGAATCAACACTACCCCTTAGCCCTTCCTCTATTCCTCTGACCCATATCCTATGGTCAGAAATGGAGTTCCTTTTGCCCCCACATACCCTACCATGGCCCATGTTTCTGAAGGTTGACAGCATCTGTCCCCTCCCTCTAA
This sequence comes from Geosciurus inauris, assembly GCA_004024805.1. Lineage (NCBI taxonomy): Eukaryota > Metazoa > Chordata > Mammalia > Rodentia > Sciuridae > Geosciurus > Geosciurus inauris. Next base: position 18,912 of record PVHX01005130.1, on the reverse strand, counting down.
ATGCACATTTCAATAATGCCAAAATTAATATCTCATATTCAAACCCCAAAATTGTATGCTGCAGCCAAGGTCAAGTGTAAAAGCTAGCAGAATCTTATTGGCACAAACCTGGAGCAACTTCCCCCCCTCACCAGTGCTGCTGGTGAACCCCCTGTCTGAAATGTTATGAAAGCATGTGGAGAGAGCCCCCTTGGGGCCTGATGATGCTGACCTCTCTCTTCCCTCCCTACTCTTGTGGGAGGGGGAACCACCCACTGGATTGCTGAGCTGTGAGAAGAAATTGCACACTCGCTCACCCCCTCTTCTCCCCTCCCACTTTGGGACCTGCTTAACCACAGAGCTCTGGTGTTCAGCTCTCTTCCCTGCCCTAAGAGACTGCCACCATCTGAGAGCCTTGTCCAGCCACACCCTGTGCCTATATAAGAAAATCTGTCAAGTTTGGGGAAGAAGTTCAGCAAGCCCACTTGATCTGGACCCAAACAACAAGATCCAGATCAGCATTTATCAGTAATAAAGTTGACATTTTGACCTCTAAAAACAAAGTCTTGGACCTAATGTTCTGGCCAAAAGTGGCTCAGATACCCATCCTTGCATCAATTTCCAGGGCCAGCAAAATGGAATCTACCACTTGATTATTTGCCTAACAAGGGTGGGGTCAGTCCTACTGAAATCTCACACAGTGTATATGAGAGAGGATGGTTCTCCAAAGGAAATTCCAGATGCTGTTCCCCATAATAAGAATGACTCCTCAACTGCAAAATTAACAATATCCACTACATTTCAACCTCTTGGTCAGAATCAACTCCATCCTGCAACCTCCCATCCTCTGCCTGGACATCTACATCAGCAATGACTTCCTTCTGCTTTACAGATGGACCAGGTCACACACGTCAGTATATGAGCATCCTGGGCATAAGAAATCTGGTTCTCCAAAGCATCTGATCCCCCTTTCTGATCCCCAGCTGCCTAGTAAAGTGTCACAGTACCCCTAGAATCTACTTCTTCATGTAGCCTCCCCACCCTCCTGATGCAGAGCTGAGTCACCAACAGCCCAGTCTGCCGGTGCCAACCTTGAAAGTGCTTCTCGAAGTCACTGCCTGTCGTGCTAGTCCCTTGACTGTGACAAACTCTGGAACCTGGAGATGCTGGCTTGACAGGTGAGATAATTATGTTTTATCTTTTGCTCATTCTTTTGTCAGCCATGATGAGAATGGATAAGCACCCCAATGGAAGAAAACACTCCTGCAGTATCTACTTTCATTTCAGCCAGTTTCCGCTTCCAAGGCACAACTCCTGCAGACCAGCCTATACCATTATCTGGTGTATCCAGCCACCACGTGCTGACCTCTCATCAAATGCCAGGCTGCACCTTCCTTACTACAGCCCAACCTGTCCAGGAGCTGCAGCACCACTGTCTTTCGGGTGATCTGCACATTGACAAGCAACTGTCTTCACAACGCCCAGCGGTGCCCTCTCTGCACAGTCTCTAAGGCAGAGGCCTGGCCTGGATCCTGGCCTGGACCTCTCTGGAGAAAGTCTCTCTGGTGGGTTCCAAGGTTAAATAGAGAAAAGAGATGGGTAAAAGCAGGGGGCATTAAGTCTCAAAGGCAGGAGCTCCTAAATCTCCAATAAAAAACCCAATATTTTGGATTGGGGCTGTAGCTCAGCCACAGAGTGCTTGCCTGACACATGTGAGGCCCTGGGTTCGATCCTCAGCACCACATAAAAGTAAATAAAATGAAGGTATTGTGTCCATCTATAATTAAAAATATTTTTTAAAAAATTTCATTCATTCATTTGTTCAACAACCTTTACTGAGAACCAGCTACATCCAGGGTACTCATATGAGTGGTGCAGACCTGGAGACACAGCATGAGAGTCTCTGTCCACAGAGTATACCTTCTAGGAGACATTAGACTTATTTTCATCTGCTTTAGATTTCACAAGGATTGTCTCAGGCATTATCTACATAATCCTCAGTAAGTGGTACAATGATCTCTAGTTTAGACATAAGGAAAAGGGTCATTCCCAAAGGCTAGATGACCTTCCTAACGCCAAGGAAAACTCAAGTGTTCTGACTACAAACCTTTTACTCTTTCTGGGGCTTCTCCTAAGGCAAGGAACTAGCAGGGTATAACCTGGCATTGAAACAGACATCAAGGCATCAAGGCATTGACTCAGTCCTAAGCATCATTGCTAAATACAGAACATACAAAAGGAAAGGCCCAAACCCTCACCAAAATAACCAATAGTCTAAAAAGAGAGAATGGCACGTAACCAACTATCACCTGTGGCAGGAATAAAAATAGAGTGATTATGTGAAAATAGAAAGATATCTCTATAAAGACACACAAGAAGTAATGATTGCCTCCAAGCGGGAAAATTGAGTACCTGAAGAACAAGGGTAGGAGGGTTATTTTGTCTGTTTCAAATATTGTGTATTTTGAATTGTGTACTATTTCTATGTATTTCCCATTAAACAACTCTTTGACTATGCAATCAGCCAAATCTTGAATGCAGAAAATTCTACAGGATAAACTATCTAGTTTCTTTAACAAGCTAATAGCTAAAAAGTAAAATAAATTCAGGGAGAGAGAGGAAATGTTATAGACTTTTTAAAAGATTTAGGAAATGCCAACCAAATGCAATATATGTACCTTGTTTGGATCCAGACTGGAACAAAAAATATACTCTATTGTCATGTATAATTAAAAAGAACAAATAAAATTTAAAAAAAAAAGATTTTGGGGGACAAGGGAATTCTGAACATGAACTAGCTGTTAGAGGCTATTATGGAATTGTTAATCTTGTTAGGTATGATCACAGGATCGTGATTTTTTTTTAAGTTCTTATCTATGAGAGATGCATACTGAAGTATTTACAGATGAAACAATATCATTTCTCAAGCTGGATGACAGTTTCACAGGAGGTCATTATACTATTTTCTCTGCTCTTGTGGAGGGTTTTAATATCCACAATGAAAATTTTAAATAAAAATTTAAAAACTAATTATCCCATCCATAAAGTATGTCTAAGAAGGAAAGCGTCACAGAGAGGGGGTCCAAACTGAGTCCAGAAAGATGACTAATAATTTCTGAAGGGCAAAAGGGCATTCCTGGCTGAGACAATCACCTGAGCAAAGAAATGAGAATCTATCACAAACCTCTCTCTGGGGAAGCAATGTATGTATGCTTGGCCTCAGACTCAATGTACATACCAAAAATATCCCCCTTACTTGATAACTCAACTCTCTGGAATATCTAGATGAAACATCTATGTCAGCTCCCCTGTTCCAAGTGAGGAGAGAGATCGTGAGGCTGACAGCTCCACTCCTCCAAGAGGCCCCTAAGTAGCCTTCAGAGGACGGGGAGGAAACTGACCTTTTTCAGTTGGGTTTTGCCTAACAAAGCTGTTTAGAAGCAGCTAAGTTATCTCAGGGACAGAGCCTACATCCCTCCTGAGTCGTATCCCAAAGCACCTCCTACATAAGAGCCAGGGGACCCAGCCAGATGGAGGTTAAGCAGCCCTACTGAATACTAACACCTCCACGTGGCAAATAGTCCCGATGTCAGTATTGTCTGTCCTCTTCCACCTCCAGCTGCCTACAGGAAGCTTGCTAGCTGTGCAGTCACTTCAGACTCATCCACCCTGACTCAGATGGGTCCCACTGGTCCCTTACCTTGGATCGCAGCTGCAAGTACTCCTCTGAGCCATAAGGAACACTCCTCAGAGAGGTGAGGTAGTCATAACTGATGACAGCTGTCTGTAAACCAAGAGAGGGGAGAACTTAGCACTCAGACAGCAATTATTGCTCCTCTGCCCAAGCTCTGCAGCTGCATGCCCCTCACATGGGCTGCTAGGTCTGCAGGAAGAGCCAGCCCACCCTTCAGATACTCTGCCCCCCAGGTCTTAGCCTAACTGGTTTCTTCATGATTCAGTGCTCTGCACAAAGCCACATCTGCAGAGAGGCCCAATCTAAAGTTGCCCCTATCCACCAGGAACTCCCAACTATTTATTATAATAAACCATCACCCAAAATTACCCTGCTTGTGTTTCCTTATTTATGAACTGTTTGAATTTAAGCTCTATAAGCACAAGGACAGGTCCTTCCTGTTCATCATTATACTCCTGTGTTAGTCAGCTTTTCATCATTATGACCAAAATACCTAATAAGAACAACTTAGAGGAAAAAAGTTTATTTTGAGCTCCAATTTTCATAAATATAGTCCATGGTAAACTGACTCCACTGCCCTGGGCCCAAGGTGAGGCAGAACACCATGGTGGAAGGGCATCGTGCAGAGGTGCTGCTCCCCCACAGTGGCCAAGAAGCACAGAGAGAGGAAGGGGCCACAGGGAAGAAGAACCCTTCCAGGGCAAGCCCCCAGTGACTCCTCTCCTCCAGCCATGCCCCACCAGCCTACAGTTACCACCCAGTTAGTGCATTCAAACGAGGATGGCTGATAAGGCTATAGCTCTCACAACCCAGTCATTTTTACCTCCTGCATTAACACAGGAGCTCCTGGGGGACACCTCATATCCAAACCATGAAAACCTCCAATACCTTTCACATTGCCAAGGACATAAGTAGATGCTCAATAAATATTAATTGAAAGAATGCTATTAAACTCATCCTACTTCTTTATATCACAAATAAACATTTTATATTTATGATTGTTCTAATAGTTTTGATTCTGAATTCCATGGAGAGGATCCATGGAATCAAAATTCCATGGATAGCTGGGGTTGTGGCTCAGTGGTTGAGTGCTTGCCTCACATGTGTGAGGCACTGGGTTTGATCCTCAGCACCACATAAAATAAATAAAGGTATTGTGTTCATTTACAACTAAAAAAAATATTTTTAAAAAAATTCCATGGAGAGGATCCATGGAGCCAAAATTCCTGGAGAGGATCCCCTATCCTTGGTGAATCAGAAATTTACAGGCTCCCTGGTATCCCATGCACAGAGAAGCCTTAAGGATTATCAAGCCCAAACTTCCCTTTTCAGAATTGAGCAACTGAGGACCCCAGAAATTAGCTCACAAGATTTACATTAAAAATGCTGTTTGTCTGCACTCCCCAAAGCATAATTCCATCCAACATATACTTATTAAACAACAACCATAAGCAAGACCTAACCAAATCTCTTTAAAGAATATGTACCTTTGCGGCTGGTTTATAAAAAACTGGTTCATGCTTCCCCACTTCTTTCCAACCATTCAAATCTCAAAGCTTAAGTTTCCCTTAGGATACTCATCCTGACTCCTGGGTACCAGCCATCACTGTGTCTTATAGCAGCTGTCTTATAGCAGCAGTCTTGAACTATGTGTCCTTAGATTGCACTTTTTTTTTTTTTTGAGATGGGATCTCACTAGGTTTCCCAGGTTGGCCTCAAACTCAATTCTCACACCTCAGCCTCCCAAATATCTGGGACTACAGACTCTCAACACCAGGTAAGGTACACAGGTATCTCCACATGTGCGTGAACAGCATGTACCATCTGCTATATGTATGGAACACCTGCAAGTAACACTGCACTTCATCTGCTACCCCCAGATAAGAAAAACCTACCGTAGCAACTGCTCTGCCCACTCTGACGGCACCAAAGTCATTAGGGTCCAAATACTTGTTACTGTAGAGGTAGCCACCGGAGGCAGCAAGAGCCATGCTGGTCCATGAAGCAAGCTTGAGAGCCTTTCTAGCCATGTCCCTCGACCCTGGAGAAGAAAATAAAGTCAAGAAAGATTAGCAATTAAGGATTTCATAGTGAGTCAATCCAGGATTCAAATCCTGGCTCTGCCATTTATAGACTGTCCGACCTTGGGTCGTTTTTTCTTTTTTTTTCTTTCTTTATTTTTCTTTTTTTTTTTTTTTTGGTACCAGGGATTGAACTCGGGGGAACTCGACCACTGAGCCACACCCCCAGCCCTATTTTGTGTTTTATTTAGAGACAGGGTCTCATTGAGTTGCTTAGTACTTTGCTGTTGCTGAGGCTGGCTTTGAACTCGCGATTCTCCTGTCTCAGTCTCCCAAAGTGCTGGGATTACAGGTGTGCACCACCGTGCCCGGCTGAGTCATTTTCTTAGTATCTTTGAACCTGTTTCCTCATCTGTGAAATAAGGTGATACCTCAAACTTGTCAGAACAAAACGAGATAATGTACATGAAATCCTTAGCATACTACCTGGCACAAGTTAGTTCTCAAAGTCCTTCCTTCAATAGTGCCAGGCACTGTCCCAGAGACAGGAGAGAGCGAATAAAACAAAGTTCTTTCTCACATCGAGATTGCACTCTAGGGGGGATGACAGATGGAAAGCAAAAAGTATATAATATCTAGAATATCAGAGCTGCTATTAAGTGAGAAGAGGAAAAGCAAAGAGGGCAGGGACACAGAGAGAGGAGGAGTGCTATTTTAGATATGAAAGGCAGAGGAACAAGTTAACCACTGCTCCTTGTAAGTATTATTATACCAGCATACACGTATGGCCATCATAAGCCTTCATGTCCAAGTTAAAAGTGGTCAGGTCCCTACCAAAATGGCAGCTGGACAGAAGCAGCCATTAGGCCCCCTACATGTGGCTGGTTTTCAAAATACTACTGTGGTTAGAACAGACCACCGCTTGTCTAACTGTATGACCCTTTTTTTTTTTTTTTTGGTACCGGGGATTGAATTCACGAGTACTCAACCACTGAACCACATCCCCAGCACTATTTTGGCTTTTATTTAGGGACAGGGTCTCACTGAGTTGCTTAGCGCCTTGCCATTGCTAAGACTGACTTTGAACTCGCAATTCTCCTGTCTTAGCCTCCTAAAGTGCTGGGATTACTGTATAAGTCTTTAAACACCATGACGGGTAACTATTTTATCCACTCACCATCCTGCAAGGTGACTTAGGGTTGGGCATCAAATCATGCTACTGGTCAGTGTGACGTCTCCCCACATTATTTGTACCTGCTCCACCCACCATGTGGCTATATAGTCATTCTTTGGCCAGTGTACCCAAAGGGCTGCTTCCTTTTAGTTCCTAAGCATTCTGTATCAGACTAAAGTCTTTGACCCCAGCTACATCTGTCAGGGGAGGCCCCACACTGAAGTGCACCAAGCCACCTGCCAGTAAAAACCCTGCACAGGCTCTGACACAGGTCATCACCCTGGCTTCTGCTCCAGACCGAGTCTCTGACTATCACCGTCCTGTTCTATGCCTGTTTCCCCCTTGTATGGAAGCTACTGCTACGAACAGCCTTGTCTGTTTTGACTCATACCCTCATAATATAGCCCCAGACTTTTTTCAAGTATTTACAAGGTATCTCTTTTTCAACACTTTAACTTTCAACTTACATTTTACAGTGTCTCGAAAGACAGAGTTGATATTTTTATGTCAGCTGCCTTGTTTTCTTAGCTCGACAATTGTCAAGTATGGTCAACCTGCATGCTGCTTCAAATATGCAGATCCCTCCAGTCCACCCTGTGGCCGACTGAACCATGACTCTGGGGATAAGATTCACAGGAATCTGTATTTTTGCTATGTTCTTGATTTTTTTTTCTCCACATATTCTTAAAATTGTCTAGATTTTTTATTGGTGCAATATAATTATACATTTGGTGTGATTCATTGTTACATATTCATAGATATACATGATATAACATTATAACTTGGTCAAATCATTACCCAGTATTTCTCCTTTGCCTTCCCTCTTCTTCTCTATGGGTCTCTCTTCAATTTTCGAGATCCACCCCAATCCACCTTTCCTTTACTTTCTTCTCTCTAGTTTCCACATATAAGAGAAAACATATGCTACATTATAGTTTGGATGTGAGGTGTCCCCAAAAAATTCCTGTGTTAATGCAAAAATATTCAGAGGTAAAATTCTTAGATTATGAGAGCTGTAATCTAATCAGTCTAGCCTAGTTTGAATGAACTAACTGGGTGATATCTACAGGCAGGTAGGGCAAGGCTGTGGCAGGAGGTCACTGGGGGTATGCCCTAAAAGGGTTCATCATCCCTGCATCCCCTCTCCTTGCTCTCTCTGCCCCCCAGTCACCATGAGATGCACAGCTTTCCTCTGCCATTGCCCTTCCACCATGACGTTCTGCTTCATCTCAGGACCAAAGTGATGAAATCAATCAGCTTTGGACTGAACCTCTAAAACTGTAAGCCCAAAATAAACATTTCCTCCTCTAGGTTGTTACTGTCAGGTAGTTTAGTCATGCCAACAAAAAGCTGACTAACACACAAATTGGTACCAGAAAAATGGGGTTGTTGCTGCAACTACCCTGACCATGTGGTTCAGAAGACTTTGGAACTGGTCTGTTGGAAGAGTTTGGAAAAGTTTGGAAATGCAGTCTAGAGAAGCCTTTGGATTTGTAAGCATAGTTTAATGGGTGATTCTGGTGGGAGCACAGAAGACGAGAATGCCAACAGGAATGCAAAGAGTAAAGTCTGTGCTCAGGAGATTTCAGAGGGAACAAGGATTCGGAAATTGGACTAGAGGCCATTCATGAATGATAGATTCTAGCAAAGAACTTGTCTCCATTTTTGCCCATGTTCTGAGACTTAGTATGAAGCTGAATTTAAAGGTAATTAATCTGGCAGAGGAAATTTCAATGCAGCACAGCATTCATGCAGTGGCATAGATATTGTCGGCAGCTTTTACCCAGGTTTACTGTGAGAATCAGGAGCAGATAGAGCCCAAGAATTTTTAAAACTTGCAGTTTGGCCAGAAAAGTGTGTGTAAAATTGGCACCAAGGAAAGTGCAGTTATTGAAGACATTACCACCACTAAAGAGCAGTTAAGTACTTTGCACAGAGACAACAGGAAAGATGTTTGAGAGCATCTTGGAAATTTGAAAGCCCACTCCCCACTGCAGGCTCAAGGGTATAGAAATGGAAACTCCTTTAAGAGACCATGGGAGTACCCTACTCCCATAGGGGTGCCCACAAAGTTGCCTCTCCAGAATTCATGTTACTGTCCTCAGTCACCAAGATACTGCCGCTGTGGTCCAAGGAGGACTGACTACTGCTCAAGCTGGCAGTAAACCTTGTTGTCATCGTGCCAGATCAACAGGAATGCAGGATATTAGAGTTAAGAGGTCATGGGGGCATCCACCAAGATTTTAAAGGGAGGCCTGGAATGCCAGGCAAAGTGTAGCAGGGTCAAAATGCCTCAGGGCTGCCAATGAGAGAGTGATATATGAAGCTGTAAAGGTGAAGCCAAAGCTGCAGTCAAGACCCCCAGTTTAAGACATGCAAGTAATATGGAACATCTACCAAGGAAAGCTACCAGCTATAGAGAAAGCCAGGCTAAAAAGAGCCCAGGAATGCTGCAATAGTCAAGACCAAATGGTGAGGCTGCCCAAGTCCTTTGAAGAGAACATGGTGCCACCACATACTCCAGATGCTATATGTGGAGCTATGACCTAATGGTTGCCTGGCTAGGTTTCAGTCTAGCTTTGGTTCCAACCACTCTTTCTATCTCTCTATTTCTCCCTTTGGGAAGGAGAATGTTTACAGTATACCACTGTGTATGTAACTTGCTTTTGATGTTTACAGGGGCTCACAGCAAAGAGTTTGCCTTGAGTCTGAGAGGAGACTTTGAACTTGGACTTTGGGGCAAGACTGGAACTGTTAAGACTTTGGGGACTCTTGCTTACAGGACACCAAATGTACAAACTACAATAGATCCACTCCAAGGTACATTATAATAAAAATACCTACTATATACAATAAGGATAGAATTTTAAAAGCTGCAAGAGAGAAGATACAGATTACATATAGGGGGAAAACAATTCAGATTTCAGCAGATTTCTCAACCCAGACCCTCAAAGCCAAGAGATCCTGGAACAACATATACCAAGCTCTAAAAGAAAATGGGTGTCAACCAAGAATATTATATCCAGCAAAATTAAGCTTCCAATTTGATGATAAAATAAAAACCTCCCATGATAAACAAAAGCTAAAAGAATTTGCAATGAGAAAGCCTTCACTAGAGGATATTCTCAGCAAAATACTTCATGAGAAGGAAATGAAAAAGAACAACGAAAATTGGAAAAGGGAAGGACTACACTAAAAGAAAAATCAATCAAGGGAGAAACCATATCAAGTTAAAAACCAAAAATAACTGAAATGAATGGGTATACAAACCATATCTCAATAATAACCCTAATGTTAAGGGCCTAAACTCATCAATCAAAAGACATAGACTGGAAGATTAGATTTTTAAAAAAAGACCCAACAATATGTTGTCTTCAAGAGACTCATCTTGGGAATCGATCTAACAAGAGAAGTGAAAGACCTCTACAATGAAAACTACAGGACACTAAAGAAAGAAATTGAAGAAGATCTTAGAAGATGGAAAGACCTCCCATGCTCTTGGATAGGCAGAATCAATATTGTCAAAACAGCCATACTACCCAAAGTGCTATACAGATTCAGCGCAATTCCAATTAAAATCCCAACATCATTCCTTATAGAAATAGAAAAAGCAATCATGAAATTCATTTGGAAAAATAAGAGACCCAGAATAGCCAAAGCAATCCTTAGTAAGAAGAGTGAGGCAGGAGGCATCACAATACCAGACCTTAAACTATACTACAGAGCCACAGTAACAAAATCAGCATGGTATTGGCACCAAAATAGACATGTAAACCAATGGTACAAAATAGAAGACACAGAGGCAAACCCACATAAATACAGTTATCTCATACAAGACAAAGCCACCAAAAACATACACTGGAGAAAAGATAGCCTCTTCAACAAATGGTACTAGGAAAACTGGAAATCCATATGCAGAAAAATGAAACTAAACCCCTATCTCTCACCATGCACGAAAATCAACTCAAAGTGGACCAAGGACCTTGGAATTAAATCAGAGACCCTGTGCCTAATTGAGAAGAAAGTAGGCCCAAATCTTCATCATTTTGGATTAGGCCCTGACTTCCTTAACATGACTCCTAAAGCACAAGAAATAAAAGCAAGAATCAATAAATGGGATGGATTTAAACTAAAAAGCTTCTTCTCAGCAAAAGAAACAATCAATGAGGTGAACAGAGAGCCTACATTCTGGGAGCAAATTTTTGCCACACGCACATCAGATAGAGCACTGATCTCCAGGATATATAAAGAACTCAAAAAACTTAACACCAAAAGCAAACAACCCAATCAATAAATGGGCTAAGGAGCTGAACAGAAACTTCTCTGAAGATATACAATCAATCAACAAACATATGAAAAAATGTTCAACATCTCTAGCCATTAGAGAAATGCAAATCAAAACTACTCTAAGATTTCATCTCACTCCAGTCAGAATGGCAGTTATCAAGAATACAAACAACAAAAAGTGTTGGCAAGGATGTGGAGGAAAAGGCACACTCATACATTGCTGGTGGGATGGCAACCAATCTGGAAAGCAGTATGGAGATTCCTTAGAAAACTTGGAATGGAACCACCATTTGACCCAGCTATCCCACTCCTTGGTCTATACCCAGAAGACTTAAAAACAGCATACTACAGTGATGCAGCCACTTCAATGTTTATAGCAACACAATTCACAATAGCTAAACTGTGGAACCAACCTAGATGCCCCTTAACAGATGAATAGATGAAGAAACTGTGGTATATATACACAATGGAATATTACTCAGCAATAAAAGAGAACAAAATTATGGCATTTGCAGGTAAATGGATAGAGTTGGAGAATATCATGCTAAGTGAAGTAAGCCAATCTTAGAAAACCAAATGCCGAATGTTCTCTTTGATAACTGGATGCTGATCCACAGTGGGTGGGAGAACACAGGAAGAATGGAGGAACTCTGTTCACAGGGGTGGGAGGAGGGTGGGGCAGGGGACAGTAAAGATGGTGGAATATGATGGACATCATAGCCTTAGCTTTATGTATGACTGCATGTATGTTGTGATTCTACATCACATACAACCAGAGAAATGAAAAGTTGTGCTCCACCTGTGTACAATGAATCAAAATGCATTCTGCTATCATATAAACCTAAATAGAATAAATTAATAAATTGAAATGTAAAAAAAACTACTCTAATATTTCATCTCACTCCAGTCAGAATGGCAGTTATCAAGAATACAAACAACAAAAAGTGTTGGTGAGGATGTAGAGGAAAAGGCACATTCATACATTGCTGGTGGGACTGCAAATTGGTGCAACCAATCTGGAAAGCAGTATGGAAATTCCTTAGAAAACTTGAAACAGAACCACCATTTGACCCAGCCATCCGACTCCTCAGTCTATACCCAAAGGACTTAAAAATGGCATCCTACAGTAATGCAGCTAATTCAATGTTTATAGCAACACAATTCACAATAGCTAAACTGTGGAACCAACCTAGACACCCTTCAACAGATGAATGGATGAAGAAACTATGGTATATATACACAATGGAATATTAGTCAGCAATAAAAGAGAATAAAATTATGGCATTTGCAAGTAAATGGATGGAGTTGGAGAACATCATGCTAAGCAAAGTAAGCCAATCCCAAAAAACCAAAGGCCAAATGTTTTCTCTGATAAGTGGATGCTGACCCATAACGTGGGAAGGGGAATGGGAAGAATGGAGAAACTTTGGTCAAAGGGGATGGAACGGGGGGAGGAGACATGGGGGCAGGAAAGATGGTGGAATGCGATGGGTAACAATGCCCTAGGTTCATGTATGACTGCACATATAGTGTCACTCTACATTTTGTACAACCAGAGAAATGAAAAGTTGTGCTCCATTTGTGTACAATGAATCAAAATGCATTCTGCTGTCATGTACACCTAATTAGAGTTTTAAAAAAGGCTTTGGAGATTCTTGAAAATGGACTAAATTCATTTTGCATTGTGATGGGCACATGAGCTTTTGAGCAAATGTAATGGTTTGGATATGAGATGTTCCCCGAAAGTACCTATGTAAATACAGGAATATTCAAAGAAAAATGATTAGATTATGAGAGCTGTACCTTAATTGGTCCATCCTAGTTTGAATGAACAAAATGCATGGTAACCGTAGACAGATGAGATGTGGTTAGAGAAGGTGGGGCATGGGGGTGGGGGTACCCTGGAAGTCTTCATCTTATCTGTGGCCCCTTCCCCCTGCCCCCACCACTGTCTCTGCTTCCAGCCACCATGAAGTGAACAGCTTTACTCCATCACTGCCCTACCACCATGGTGTTCTGTCTCACCTCTGGCCAAAAGTGATAGAGTCAGTCAGTCAGTCATGGACTGAAGCACTAAAACCATGAGCCCAAAATAAAATTGTTCTTGTAAGATAACTGGTTACAGTGATGAAAAATTTGATGAACACACAACCCTTGGCTTTCTGAGTTTGGCTTACTTCACTTGATGTAATGCTCTCAAGTTCTATCAATTTTCCTACAAATGACATAATCTCATTCTTCCTTAGGGCTGAACAAAACTCCACTGTATACATATACCACATTTTTTAAATTCATTCATCCACTGATGGATACCTAGGCTGGTTCTATAATTGGGCCATCATAAATTGTGCTGCTATAACCATGGGTATGCATATATTACTATAGCATAATGACTTTAATTCTTCAGGACTAAACACCAAGGAGTCAGGGCTAGGGTTGTGGCTCAGTGGTAGAGCACTTGCCTAGCATGTGTAAGGCACTAGGTTCAACTCTCAGCACCACATAGAAATAACTGAATAAAATAAAGGTTCATCAACATCTAAAAAAATTTTTTTAAAATGAGAAGTCATATAGCTGAGTCATATGATGATTCCATTCCTAGTTTTTTGAAGAAGCTCTGCACTGATTTTCATAGTGATTGTACTAATTTATAATCCCACCAACAGTGTAAAAGTGTTCCTTTTTCTCTACATTTTCTTGAGCATTCTCTTGAGCATTGATGATTGCTTATATTCTTGATGGTTGCCATCCTAACTGGAATGAGATGAAATCTCAGTGTAGTTTTGATTTATATTCCCCAACTGTTAAAGATGTTGAATATCTTGTCATGTATTTATTGGTGATTTGTATTTCTTATTTTGAGAAGTGTCTGTTTAATTTATTTGCCCATTTATTCAGTTAATTGTTTGGGAGGCAGTAACTTTTTTGAGTTGTTCATACTTTTTTTTTTTTTTTTGGTACTGAGGATTGAACTCAGGGGTACTCGACCACTGAGCCACATCCCCAGCCCTATTTTGTGTTTTATGTACAGACAGGGTCTCACTGAGTTGCTTAGCACCTCGCCATTGCTGAGGCTGGCTTTGAACACGCGATTCTCCTGTCTCAGCCTCCCAAAGTGCTGGGATTATAGGTGTGCACCACCGTGCCCACTGAGTTATTCTAGATTCTTGAGTAAATCCTTTGTCAGAGGAGTACCTAGCAAAAAATTTTCACCATTATGTAGGCACTGTCTTCACATTCTTAATTGTTTCCTCTGCTATGCCACAGTTTTTACTTTGATGCCATCCCATCTATTAACTCTTAACATTATTTCCTGAACTTTAGGAGTCCATTTGAAAAAGTTGTTGCGTGATCCTATATGTTGAAGTGTTGACCCTATGTTTTATTTCAGGAGTTGCAGAATCACTAGTCTAATACCTAGATTTATGATCCATTTTGAATTGATTTTTGTGCAGGATGGGAAATTAGAATCTAGTCTCATTCTTCTACATATAGATAACCAGTTTTCCCAATGCCATTTTTTAATACTTTTATTTATTAAAAGTATTAAATAATGATGCTGAGGATCAAACCCAGTGCCTCATGCGTGCTAGGCAAGTGATCTACCACTGAGCTACAGCCCTCACCCTCCCAATCCCATTCATTAAAAAAAAAAAAAAAAACTGCCTTTTTTTTTTCAATGTATGTTTTTGGTGCCTTTGTCAGGGATCAGCTGATTATATCTGTGTGGGTTTATCTCTGTGCCTTCTATTCTGTTCCATCAGTCTATCTGTTTTTATGCCAGTATAATGCAATTTTTGTTACTATAGCTCTGGAATATAATTTAAAGTCAGGTATTGCAATACATCCAGCATTGCTTTTTTGGATTAGAATTCCTTTAGCTATTCTGGGTCTTTTATTCTTTCAAGTAAATTTTAGAACTTTTTTTTTCCCCTAATACTATGAAGATTGCCATTAGTATTTTGATGGGGACTGCACTGAATCTGTACACTGGTTTTAGTAATACAGCATTGTAACAATATTAATTCTGCTTGTCCATGAACACGGGAAGTCTTTCCATTGTCTAGGTCTTCTTCAATTTTTTTCTCCAGTGTTCTATGATTGTCATTGCAGAGAGGTTTCACCTCCTTGGTTAGATTTATTACTAGGTTTTGTTTTTTTGTTTTTTTTGTTTGGAGGATACTATGAATGGGACCGTTTTGCTGATTTCTTTCTCAATTCATTATTGGTGTACAAGAAAGCTATTGGTTTTTGTATGTTTATTTTGTAATCTACAACTTTGCTGACTTTATTAGTCTTCTGCTGAAGCTTTTTGGATCTTCAAAGTACAGGATCATATTGTCTACAAACAGCAATAATACAACTTCTTCCTTTCCCATTTTAATCTCTTTTATTTCCTTCTCTTGACTAATTGCTCTGGCTACTGAATACAAGTAGTGAGAGTGTGTATTCTTATCTTGTTCCAGATTTTAATGGAAATGCTTTGTTTTTCCCTACTTACTAGGATGTTGGCTTTGAATTTGTTGTCTACAGCCTTTACGATGTTGAGGTAAGTTCCTTCTGTCCCTAGTTTCTTTAGCATTTTTATCATGAATGGGTGCTGAATTTTGTCAAAAGATTTCTATCTACTGAGATGACTGTGTAATTTTGTCCTCAATTCTATTTATGTGGTGAATTACATCTATTGATTTGGTTATATAAAGCCATCCTGCAAAATTGGAATGAAAACAATTTGGTCATCATATACAATCTTGTTAATTTGTTGAATACAACAAGTTGCTAATATTTTATTAAGGATTTTTGCATCTGATTTCATCAGGGATATTGATCTGTAGTTTTCTTTCCTTAATATGTCCTTATCTGGATTTGGTAGGAGGGTGATACTAGCCCCATAGGATGAATTTGGAAGTGTTCCATCCCTTTCCTATTTCATGTAATACTTGAAAGAACACTGACATTAGTTCTTTAAAGGCCTAGTAGAATTCAGCTGAAAAATCCATCTGGTCCTGGGCTTTTCTTTGTTGGAATCTTCTTTCTTTCTATTCATTGCTAGTTATTGGTCTGCTTAGATTTTCTACATCCTCTTCATTTAACTTTGGCAGGTCATATGTGTCCAGAAATGTATCCATTTCTTCTAGGTCTTCCAATTTATTAAAGTATAAGTTTTCAAAATAGTCCCTAATGATCCTCTGGATTTCTGTGATGTCTATGGTGATTTCTCCCTTTTCACCTCCAATTTTATTAATTCAAAAGTCTTCTTTTTCTTTTGGCTAGTTTGGCTAAGGGTTCATCAATCTTGTTTATCTTTTCAAAGAAACAATTCTTTGTTTTATTGATACTTTGTATTTTTAAAATTCTGTATTCCATTGATTTTGGGTCCAATTTGAATTATTTCCTTTCTTCTACTGGTTTTTTAATTGGTTTGTTCTTGTTTTTCAAGGACCTTGCTTTGGTTTGGATATGAGGTATCCTCCCTATTAATGCAGATATATTAAGAGGTGAAATATGAGATTCAGGGAGTTGTAACCCAATTAGTCCATCCTACTTTGAATCAAGTGACTGAGTAACAACTGTAGGTACATGGGGCATGGCTGGAAGTGCATCACTGTCCTAAAAGGGTTGTTCTTCCTATGGTCCCTTTCCCTTTTCCTCCTCTCTTTCTGCTTCCTGACCCTACCATGAGGTGAGCAGCTCTCTTCCACTGGGTCCTTGCCCCATGATGCGCTGCCTCATCTTGGGCTCAGAGCAATGGAGTCAGTCATGCATGGACTGAAACCACTGAAGCCCCAAATAAACTTTCCCTCTTCTAAGTTGTTCTTGTTGGGTATTTTGGTCAGAGTGACACAAAAGCTGAATAAAATAGGTTTTGAGATGCATAATTAGGTTATTTATTTGGGATCTTTCTGATTTCCTCACATAGGCAATCACAGCTATAAAGTTTCCTCATAGTGTCCCAGAAGTTCTGGTATGTTATATAACTATTCTCATTTGAGTCTACATTTTTTTTAAATATCTCCTGATCTTTTTCTATCACCCATTCATCATTCAAAAGTGTATTATTCAATCTTCATGTGTTTATATAGTTTCTATAGCTGTTGCTTTTGAGAAGGTACTGATTTCTAATTTCATTCCATGATGATCAGACAAAATGCAAGAGATTATAATTTTTTTGTATTTGCTCAGAGTTGCTTTATAGCCTAAAATATAGTCCATTTTGGAGAAGGTTCTATGAGCTGCTGAGAAGAAAGTTAATTCAGTATTGTTGGATGAAATATTCTACAGATGTCTGGTAAGTCCATTTGATTTATAATGTCATTTAGGTTAGAAGAGTTTTTAGTGAGCTTATGTCTAGATGACCTTTCTACTGGTAAAAGGCATGTTGAAATCATCCAGTATTATTATACTTGGGTATATCTGAGTCTTTGAGTATTGTCTATTTTATATTTATTAATTCCTGATATTTTGATTTATTTCTAATGTTTAATTTGGTAGTGTTTCTTATTTGCTTAACTATTCCTCAAATGATATTTGTTCATTTGTGAGTTTGGGGGTTTGTTTTTTATTTCTTCTTTGTATGGTATTTCTTTAAGTATTTTCTGTAGTGCTTGCTTACTAGTCATGAATTCTTTTAGCTTCCACTTATCTTGGAACATTTTTATTTCTTCTTCAATTCTGGAGGATTGCTTTGCTGGATTTAGTAAATTTGATTAAGTTATTATCTTTCACAGCTTGGAACACATCAATCCAAGCCCTCCTAGATTTTAGAATTTGTGCTTAGAAATCAGAAGTCATTCTGATTTGTTTGACTCTAAATGTGACTTGATGTTTTTCTCTTAGAGCTTTTAAAATTCTATTTTGTATGTCAGGCATTTTAACTTTAATGTGTTGTAGAGAGATTATTTTTTGATATTGTCCATTTGGGGTACTGAATGCACCCTATATCTGGAAGCACATCTCATTCTCAAGATTTCAATTTTTTTCTGTTATTATTTCTCTGGGGTTATCCATTCCAATAGGCTACAATTCACAATCCTCTTCAATTCCGATTCTTGTATATCTTGGTCATTGTTACTTTTCTTTTTTTTTTCTTTTTTTTTAATTTAATTATTTTATTTAAATGTGTTTCAAGTCATAGTACATATATAGAGCTCAATTTTTCCATTTCTCTGGTTGCAAACCAGATAAAGTCACACCATTTGTGTCTTCATACATGCACCAAGGGTAGTGATGACCCTCTCAATCAACCATCATTACTATACCCATTCCCCTTTCCCTCCCCCCACCTCCCCCTTGCCGCATCCAGAGTTCCTCCATCACTCCTATGTTCCCCATTCCCACCCCCCTTATGTATCATCATCCACTAACCAGAGAGAACATTCGGCATTTGGTTTTTTGGGATTGGCTTACTTCACTTAGCATAATGTTCTCCAATTCCACCCATTTGCCTGCAAATGCCATAATTTTACTCTCTTTTATTGCTAAATAATATTCCATTGTGTATATGTACCACAGTTTCTTTATCCATTCATCTATTGAAGGGCATCTGGGTTGCTTCTATAGTTTTGCAATTGTGAATTGTGCTGCTATAAACATTGAAGTGACTGCTTTACTGTAGTGTGCTGTTTTTAAATCTTTAGGGTATAGGCCAAGGAGTGGGATAGCTGGATCAAATGGTGGTTCCATTCCAAGTTTTTTAAGAAATCTCCATACTGCTTTCCAGATTGGTTGCACCAATTTGCAGTCCCACCAGCAATGTT
>PVHX01005129.1:0-116205 GCA_004024805.1 Geosciurus inauris | reverse complement strand
TTTTTTTTTTTTTTTTTTTTTTTTTGGTACTGGGGATTGAACTCAGGGGCACTCGACCACTGAGCCACATCCCCAGCCCTATTTTGTGTTTTATGTAGAGACAGGGTCTCACTGAGTTGCTTAGCACCTCGCCGTTGCTGAGGCTGGCTTTGAACTCGCGATCCTCCTGTCTCAGCCTCCCTAAGTGCTGGGATTACAGGCTTGAGCCACCACGCCCGGCTCAGAATTATAAATTAATAATTCTAAATTATATAAATAATAATAATTCTAAATTATTATAAAATAATAATTATAAATTAATAATTCTCAAACACAAACATGATAAATGTCATTGAGGTGACTTACAGATTTCATGTGCTATCAATCATAGATGTGATCATTTTAGTGCCAAGTTTCCATGGGTGGTCTTTGTGGAGGCAAAGTGTCCTTATCCCTTCCTCTGCCCTTGTGACCAGCCCGGCAAACCTGATATGGTCAAAGTCACCAGGAGGACTTGCTATTTGTAGCCACCTTGTTTGAGCGATGGTGCTCCCTTATCGTGGACAAGGACAAGAGGAGGGTCATTAAAAATGCCTTGGAATGATGACAGTTCGGGGGCTCATGCCTTGTCCGCGTGGAGGGTAGCTGGGACAGACGTGGAGGGCCAAACAGACATGCACTCTTGCCCTCTCGGACATCCTTCTGGAAGAGGTAGACGCTCACTTTTTAAAGATTCCTTACGTAACCATGTAACTTTAACTGACATTCTTTGGGGAAAAGGGGACCTCCCTGACGAAGTGGCATTTGAACTGGTGTTTGAGGATAAATCAGCCGAGAATGGTGAGGACTCCAGGTGGGGGGAGACGGAAGGACTCTCCAGGGAAGGCCAGAGTGGTTGGACAAGAGGACGATGAAGTCAGGCGGGAGTGGGAGGAGCCCGGTGGTGCTGAGCCTCCTCCATCATGTTCAAGATCCCATAAGCAAGGGCGCCAGTGGAGCATTCGAGCAGAGTGATGTGATTGCGTTGGCAACTTAAGTGCCATGGAGAATGGAGCCAGGGGCGGAGAGAAGAGGCTAGGCTATTCCAGGACTCCAGAGGAGGGGTGCTGGGGGGTGCACTCACCAACATGGGGAGCATTTTAGGGGGGAAGAGAGGAAATCACAAATTCATTTCTGGATATGCTGATTGGAGGTGCCTTGGAGAATCCAAGTAAGTTTGGGGAGCAAAGGCACATGTGCAAGAACTCAGAGCAGAGATCTGAGCTGCAGGCCTACATTTTGCATATTAATTAGCAGTTAATTAAGTTTATTAGCATATCATTGGCAATTAGTCCCTAGAAATGGCTACATTTTCCTGGAGAGAAACTAGAGGCCAAGAAAGCCTGAGAGCTTAAATCCTCATGTTTAAAGGCCAAGGAAAGGACAGTCCCCTGGCCAATAGTGTTAGGATAGTGTGGACCGGAAAGATGAGGGTCTGAAACCACCCAGCGGGTTGGTGGCCCCTGTGAGTACAGAGCATAGGGGACAGAATCCACTAGAGGAAACACCTCCTGAGAGGAAAGGCCAGTAGCTTCCATCCAGCCCCCTTATCAATAGCAGTATGTCCCTGGATGTCGAAGTGGTAGCATTCACTGGCCACTCATTGTGTAGGAGGCCCAAGGTCCTCACATGAGTTACATCTCTTAGCTATCACAGCTGCTGCACCCGGTAGGCACTCCTGACATCCCCATTTTACAGATGAAGAAACTGAGGTCAGATATTAAACAGAGGTCACCCAGAGTCACAGAGCTTGTAAGTGGTCGAGCTGAGATCTTAACGATGTCTGGTACCAGTGTCTCCCCCCCACCCCCCGCTTTCTGGGTGGTCTCTAAATGAAGTCTCCCTGGCTCATTACTGAAAGCACCCAGGCATTTTGCCCTGAAAGGGAGGCTTCCCATTTCCACGTGTTCATGATGCAAAGGTGCTACATCATGTCTTGCTGCACTTAAACTTGCATGGTTATGGCCGTTTCCAGCCTTGCCCTTACTTCTTTCTCTCCCATCTCTTATTTGTGCTGAGGTGACTGTTTTCAAGTCATTTGAATATTACGTTGTGTGTAAAGTATAATTATACTTAGAAAATTTGGATCCTGGGACCTAATAAATCTGCGTGTAATTGCAAGATTCTCTTAACCAAGGGCGGAATTATGCAGAGTTGTGTGACGATGGGCAATAAAGGGCTAGCAGCCCACGTGGCTGGCATATGTTTGCAACAGACAGATTTGTAAGTCATGCCGTATTTCACCCTTAAAGGTTCCAGTGCTATAATACTTTGGTGCTTTTCATTGTATTACCCATTAACATATAAAGGCATTAACATTGATTCAGCCAGTAAAATAAATTTACAACTTAATGGGGACAGGGAGGGTGTGCGGGGCTGGAATCTAGATGTGCACGCTTTCTGCAGGACAGCTTTAGGTAGGTTTGTGGGAGGCGCTCCTAACGACATGATGTGCCTTTGTGACAAGAAGCCAGCGTTGGAGATTCTGGGTGAACTTAAGGAATGAATCTGGAGACACGTTCATTGCAGCTTCGAAGCAGATTGCCTTCTGGGCTTTCATCTTGGCTCGCTAATTTCATGCCACGGTGCTGTGAAATTTTCATAGCAGACATTTACGTAGAGTTCCTTCTCTGTTTATAAGGAGGGAGTGTGGGGTGCTGGAGACTCATAGCAGTTTCCAGATATTACATTGAACAGACTTCAGGCGAATAAAGGGAACTCATTTTTTCCTTGGTTTTCCAGAAACTAAGGAGCCTCCCAAATATGATTTCCAGCTGTGGTCTTGGGAGCTTCGTGGGTTGAGAGCACTGTCTTGTGTAACACACATCATTATGGTCCATCCCATGTCCCGACTCTGGATGGTGGGACAAGGAAAGCCTTGTGCTCAAATGTCTACATACTCCTTAACTCAGATGAAAACATATTAGCCCGTCTCTGCGTGCTGGAAAAGAGAGAACAAAGAGATGACTTGTTTCAGTGACCTACTTGGGTCATTTGCAGAGCTGGCTGGGGTCAAATCTCCCCTGCTGCAGACCAGACAGGCTCTTCCCCAGCTCCTACTGTTTCCTCTATAAATAATTGCATTTGTTTCCAACATTAAGTGTTTCATTAGTGACCAAATGAAACCCAGCAATGGCAAAATCAATCCAGGTATAAATGTGGAGGGGCTCCATCCCTATATCCCATTACTTCTTGTAAAATAAAATCAAAACCAAAGAAACCTGAGGCTAGCCTAGAGGAGTACCACCAAGCAAAACCTACAGGAAGCCTTTTCCAAGATAAAGGAGTGTCCTTGGTAATGTTCCTCGTGTTTCCTTTTTGCACGTGGCTATCTGAATGGTTAGGAACACAAGGGGCAGACACACTTTTATATTTTATTTTACATCTGTAGATGCCATTGTATTGGACTTTTCCACTGAAACCAAAAACCCTGACTGAATGGCTGCCCTCCTACCTACAAAGGTGTCCCTAGTGCCTAGCAGGTGTATCCAACAGGCTGTTCCTGTTAGCAGGGCCATTTGGCTGCACTCTGCGGGCTTTGCAATGACTCTAGAGGGATTCTGTTTCTAACAAAGGTGGAGCAAGAGACTTCTCTAATTCAGAATCTGTTTTGAGCCCAGAAGCTTTGAGGTGATGTCCATGGGAACACCAGAAGTCTGGAAGCTCCTGTTGGGAAAGAATAGCTTTGCCTTTTGGTCTTTTTCTGTCTCATCCTGATACACACCATTGGAAATCACACAGCCATATTCAGAACCAATGAAATCCTAATATCACAGAAGATGCTCTCTGTTTGTGTGTCGCAAATGTTCCTGTGCCTTATAGAATGAGACCCTTTTATTCCAAAGATACGGCCTGGCTGGGCAAAATCATCCTGCCTTCAGCACACCTGTGATGCTACCAGCTCCTCACCTTCTACAGGTGCTTCTCCTTGCCTGTTCCTGATAGGCAGGTGCTCCCCAGTGGGTGTCCCACATCTAACTGACTACAGCCAGCCAGGGTGCCAGGCTCTGTTCTGGGCACCAGGAACATAGCTGTGGGCCAGGCAGGCACAGGCCCACCTTTCTGGAGCTCCTGCTGTCCCGTCTGCTCCCACAGAAACACTTAACCTGCCTCTCGCGGTCCCTCTCTGCCCTCCTCCTCTGTGAGGCTAACCCCTCTGTCCACGGCTCAGCCTGCTCAGTAGCTAGAGTGTTCCTCCTGTCTCTTCCCTCTCTTCCAACTACTGTCTTTCTACAAGCTTCTTGTCCTCAGGGTCTAAAAGTATTCCCAAAAAGAGGGAAAGAAGGAAAGAAAGATGTCTTGAGTGAGGCATTCTGTGTGGCTCTATTTTCCTCCCGTGGTAGATGTTTTCAGCCACCTCTCTGCATCTCCACTTCCTTTCCCTCCGCCCTCTCTGCCTGGTGTCTCCCCCGCCACACCCCTGCCTGCACCAGCTAAGCCTGCACCAGGAAGTGGGCCGATCACTCCCCACCTGGTCTCTTGCTGGGCATTGGAGGCTGCTGACCACAGGGTTCGAGTTAAGATGCTCATGGTGTTGACCTCACTCTCTCCATGCGCCTCAGAGTTCAGTCCACTTTGTGGTAGTTTCTGCTTGGTGTACTCCTTGGGCTTCTTCTCCTGTATCTGTCCTAGACATCAGTGCTCCTCGGTTCTCCCGGGGCTGCTGCTTTGCTGGCATGCTGCAGTTCCTCTGGCTTCTGGTAATGACACCCTCCTGTCGATGGGTCTCAACTCTTGGCCTCGACCCAGCTTTGTGTCCTGAGTTTCATGCTCACCTCTCCTGCTGCCTCCCAGTTACCTCCCTTCGACCTCTGGCCGACACTCCACCTCATGGCCACTTCCACCAGCCTTTCCTCCATCATGAATTATCATCCCTCCTGGCTGCCCAAGCCCCTTGACTCTCCTTCTCCCTCACACCTAGCACGTGCCGTTCCTCCCTGAGCCTGTCAGCTCTGTCTCCCTCAAATGGGTCCCTTTGGGTCCACCTTAGGGTCCCTACGTGGCTCAGCCCACAGTGCTTTCCTGCCTCCATTCCTCCAGAGAGCTGCCCACTGACTTCCAGCCAACGCTCTCCACCGTACAAGCAGAACTAGTTTTCCAAAGCACATGTTGGCTTCACATATTGCAGTTACGGCCCCTGCAGCCCCCTGCCCCCGCCACTCCAGGCTCAGGGTAGTTTCTAGGTGTGGTTTGCAGGGCCACGCAGGCTCTGGCCCTGGATGTCATTCCAGCCTCCTCTTTCTTGACTCTCCACCTTACTCTCTGCTGCCTCTTCTGCAGGGTCTTCTCACTGCCCTCCCACCTGGCCCGTATGCACGCCCCTGACCACAGATTGAGCCAAGTGACTCCCGCTTATCTACCAAGCCTCGCTTGAGATGTCACTACCCTCAGGACGCCCCCCTAAAACCCTAGATCTACTTTGATTCTCCTAGCCTGTGTTCCCAGGTACACTTTCTTCTTAGTTCAACCTTTATTACACAATGGACTTGCTTATCTCCCAGGGATCCATCCAGTGCCAGGGGCTGGCACCATGACCAGCATGTAATGGGTGCTTAAAAAATACTAAACAAGCGAAGCGCGATGGCGCATGCCCGTATTCCCAGCAGCTCAGGAAGCTGAGGCAGGAGGATCGCAAGTTCAAAGCCAGCCTCAGCAATGGCGAGGCGCTAAGCAACTCAGTGAGACCCTGTCTCTACATAAAATAGGGCTGGGGATGTGGCTCAGTGGTTGAGTGCCCCTGAGTTCAATCCCCAGTACCCCCTTGCCCCCCAAAAAATACCGAATAAATGTATGAAAAGAATGAGCCAATTGGATCTTTTGCTCCAAGTGTCTCCCTCTTCCACTGTGATCCTCCAGTCCTACAAAAATGTTGGAGGTCCTGTTCCTCTACAACATTTGCCCTCCAAGGACTTTCAAGACTCTGCTGTTCTCGGGAAGCACTAGAACATCCTGTACAATGAGTGCAAATGCAAACAGGTGAAAATTCACTTGCTCGCTCCCCGTGGTTAGAAATGGAGAGGAGGCCAGCAGATCCCATGGCGGACACATCAGGGAAGTACGGCCCCTTTGTATCTGCCGCTCGTATCTTGATTATCTTTTGCGAGGCTTGAGTTTTATACTTTGATAGATAATGAATTTTATAAGACGGAGATATCAAGATAATAAGTTTGCAGGCCTAAGTTGGTTAATTACCACGTTGCTGCTAGTAGCAGCAAGGCCTAGAAATCAAAGGCATTTCCACTGCTAATCGGCTCTGGGTAAAGCAGTTTGGGAACAATTAAAACACATCTATCCAAAGTGATCAACTCAAGACACACATTTTAAAATTGTATTTATTATGAAAACCACATGTGGCGTTCTCTGTTATTTTTCAAATTGAAGGTTGTGAAATTACACTGATGTGCTGCAAATTACTAATGTGTACACACAGATCTTAGAAAAATAATCTCTAAGATAGAAAATGATAGTTTGAGGATGGAAGAGATAGAGGCCTTGGAAATGAGAACATTTATCTAGATAATAATCACATATTTTAAATGAGACATAATTGCCTTATTCTAGTTCTTAGACTCTTATAATTACTTATCTCATTTTAACCTTAAAATAACTTAGAGACCTAATTTTTTTTCTTTTACCATAGTATTTATGTGTTGTTTTATAAGTTCTGATAAATTTGATTTACAGTTTCTTTTGTTTTTATGCTCATTAGATTCCATGAACTATGAGTATTGAGGCGACGCAGAGGTTGGAACTCAGGCATTCTCTAAAACTTTGAGAACACACTCCCCTGTGTATTTGAGTGTTGTTTTGTTCTGATTTTCAGAGTTGTCCACACGGCCCATAATTTCTGAACAGGTCACCCTTGTCGGGGTTCTTTCGCCTCCCAAATGAACTGTATCTTTTTTTTTTTTAATTTTTTTTTTTTAGTTGTAGATGGACACAATATCTTTATTTATTTATTTTTATGTGGTGCTGAGGATCGAACCCAGTGCCTCACACATGCAAGGCAAGCGCTCTACCACTGAGCCACAATCCCAGCCCCTGAACTGTATCTTTAACAGGAGGAATTTTTCCATTTGCTCACAGCTCCATTCCTGGGGCTATCTGTGCCTTAGAACTTCTAGAGAGATGTTGAACTCAGTGCCTCCATTTCCCAGTGAACATTCTTAAGCAATACTACTTCCCTTAGCGCCTTCAGTTCCTGATGATACATCAAGATAGCTGGACCTCTTCCCATGTGAGGTCTTAGGTTGGAGAGGAGTTTCATATGCTAACAGCAGCTTATATTTTTCCTTTATCGTGGCTCCCCTCCCCCACACACTATGAGGTACACCTATTCATGAAAATATGTGTCTTGCTTTCCCTACTGGATATCCTAGAAGTTTACAAATCTTGCATCCTATGGGTAGCTCCTTGCTTATTATTATAGCTTTTTCATTATAAGATTTTTTTTTTAGTGCAGTATTTTTTATAACACCGAACAGCTGACGGTCTATAGTTCTACGGAATTAAAAATGAAGGATTTTTAAAATTATTTTTAGATATACATGACAGTAGAGTCTATTCTGGCATATTATACACACATGGAGTATAACTTATTCTGATTGGGATCCCATTCTTGTGGTTGAACATGATGTGGGGTTTCACTGGTCGAGTATTCATACATGAACATGGGAAAGTCATGTCCGATTCATTCTAGTGTCTTTCCTCTTCCCATCTCCTCTCCCTTCCCTCCAATCCAGTGGACTTCTCTTCTTCTCCTCTCTACCCTCCCTTGATGTGGATTAGCATCCACATATCAAAATATTAGAGATTATATGTTCTACTCATCTCTATGAATATTGATTCAGTTTCTGAGATCTGATTGAAAATCTTAAGGTCAAGGGTTGGGGAGGTGGCTCAGCGGGTAGAGTGCTTGCCTAATCTGCATCAGGCTCTGGGTTCCATCCTCAAACCTAAAAAAATAAGGCACTTGAGGTCAACATGCTTATTATCAAGCTATTATGCATTAATTTAAAATTCAAGTCCTTACCTACTGTAAATATCTTTTTAATACTCTCAAATACAAATATATTTATGCATATAGAGTACTTTTTTTAAATCACCTTGGGATTCCATATTAATTAACATTATCAGGATACTTGTCCCTGCACCTGTATTCTATGATTCATTTCATCTTTCTGTTCTCTAACAACAACTTATATTTTGGATCTGTTCTTGACACACGTTTTCAAATTCAGTTTAACAGTATATACCTGGGAAGTGGGGGAAATGAGAGATTTTTAAAACTGGAACTTTCACGTTAGCTAAAACTGTTAGTAATACTTTATTAAAAATTAGGCCCACCCCAAACCTACCCAGCCTGCATCTCTGGAAACCAAATCACAGATGAAGATCCTGGTGAGTCTGAGATTGGGCATCAGACAGAGTGTTTGGAAACTGTCGCAGATATAACCAGAGGGAGAGAGGGCAGGGGAGAAGGAACCCTCAGCACCCTGCAATGGAGGGGTGGCTACTGCACAGGAAAACCGGGCTCCACAGGTTCTCCTCAGACATGGAGATAATAACCTCCCGTCTAGTCTGCAAAACAAGCTCTGGGCATTCTGACTTTTTAACTTTCCATTTTCTTGTTTGCACTTTAAAGCCCTCACAACCCCTCCACACACACCCCCAACCCTGAACTCTGGGGGGAAAAGGCAAGACATACAAACGGAGCTCTTTTTCAGGTTCGCTAGTTATTGTCGTATGAAAGGAGGAGCCCGCAGCGACAGGAACGAAGACCCAGAGCAGGTTCCTAACGTGTGGCTGCCAGGGGGAGGGGGTCATGGTAGCTGGAGTCATCTGGAAAGATTGTCAGCAGCCCTCGGATAGTGAAATGATTAATCACTTCAGCACAAAGGAACACAAAGGGAGATTTGTTAAGAATGGGCAGGGGACAGAGTGTCAGCTCCAGGGGTGACGGGCTCGTCTGATTAATAATGTATTTTTAAAGTGTGTGCCACATCAAAAGCAAAGCCCATGTGACGGGGAAAGTGGAATGAAAAGACAGGGAGCAAAATATTTGGTGAATTAGAAGAAATGTTTAGGCAGTGAGATCAGCCATCCTTGGGGTTCCAGCCTGTTTTAAAGGCATGCCAGGGTCCCAGCCTACCCCTCTCCCCAGGGTCTTGGGAGCACTAGGAAAACTCACTGTCCCTCAAAAGATGGAGACTGGACCTTTTATCACTAAAAAATGGGAAAGAGCCCATCAAACCAATGTTTCGCAGTAACATCCCTTTCTTTGAGGTGCCGAGCTTTGGACTAGAGAGGGTAACCCTGTGTGATGTCATCCCTGTCTTCTCGGGCAGGGGAGGTGGGGACAGAGATGCAGAGAGGCTGAGGCATAGCCAAGTCCCAGGGCTAAACTCCAGGCTCCCAGGCCCCAGCCCATGTCCTCAAACACCCTGAGGAGCACAATCAGCCCTGTCTGCAGGTCCACATCCACAGATTCAGCCGTCTCAGATAGAAAATGCTCAGGGGGAAAAAAATTCCAGAAGGTTCTAAAAGCAGAACTTGTATTTTCTGTGCACTGAGCACTTCGCTGGATCTGTGTGGATGGAGTCACAGGTGGGCATGTCCTTCTGTGGCCTCCGTCATTTTAGAGGTGTTCAGTCTGTCTGTCCCCAGCACTTTATGCTGGAGTCCCGTTCATCTCACACCTCCTTCCTGTATTATGTAGTTACGCGTCTCTACTGAATATCTGCAGTCTTTTCTTTTCTTGTCATTATTCTCTAAACAATACAGGATAACAGCTATATATATATATATAGCATTTACCTAGTATTAGGTGTACAAGTAATCCTAGATGATTTAAGCTATAAGGAGTGAGTGAGTGGGTTCTACACAAACACAGTACCCTCCTATATAAGACACTTGAGCATCTGTGGATTTGGGTATCTGCAGGGAGTCCTGGGACTGCTCCCCAGTCAATATCAAGGAAGCACTATGTTTTTAAAATCTGGTATTTTCAAAATGTTAGCCTGCGTAAATTCTTCTTGCAGGGATGCAGCAAGAGTCTTAGATCTGGATGGCATCTTTCACACAGCCTTAAGGAAAGGAAAGGCTGCATTTGTTGCTTTGATGGTAAGAAGCTGCAAACTGTTGAGCAGGCATTTAGACCCAGGCTCTCAGTGCAGGCCATGTGACACATGGGTGGCTCTGAGCAAAGAAATGCCTGTTGATAGTCCCTCACAGGTCATCCCTAGTCATGCGTGACCCAGCGACTGAGTAACAAAGTGCTGGTTTCTCATCACATAAGCCTGATACATTGGGGAGCTCAGGGTGGCTGGCACCTCCTGTGGAGACATTCTGCCCATTCACTCCCAGCAAGGGCAACAGTGGACAATGCTCTTTCCAAGGAGAGAGGCTGCTAAAGATGGAGACGCCATAGTTCCAGGTAGGGACACTCAGGCTCCTGATTGTCTGAGTGTGCGTGTCACTTGGGTCTCAGCGTCAGACACTCGCACGTTCAACCACAGTTCTGCTGCTGACGGCTGTGTGAGTTTGAGCCAATATAGATTTCAATGAAGTCCACATTTTTGCAAGGAAAAAAAGCCATTTCATATGGCTGTTACATCAACTGCTGGATAAATTTGTGAATACACAAATTTCTCAACATGTCTAACAAAATGTTTTCATTCATCCAGTGTGGTCCTGGAGATGAACCAGTTTTATAAATCTGCAATGGATATAAACATTTTATTTTGGAACTGATGACTGTTAGCTGTTATCAGACTTATTGTTAGAATAATCAATGCTTTTCAGATTCATTGAAGATGAGGTTCACTTAAATCTTAATCTATTAAATCCAGTTATAGAATATTTGCCAGACGGTTTTTATGGTTAGGAAATAATTGCTTTGATAAAGGATTCCTGGCTATAGGAAAGGATTAACCTTGCATTAATAACAAAGTTCCCTAAAGAATTCAAATATTTGCTTACAGTTTCTTTACACCTTGGCATTAATTTGAAAAACAAAAGCATCAGAAATCACTTTAAAATTAATCGACAATAAGGTATAAAGACAAACACTCCTTGGAATAAAAAATAAAGCCAGCAGGACATTATAAGTCACTCTACAGAAATATAGTTTTTTTCCCCCCAACAATTTAGGTGCATGCACTAACTGGTTGCAAAAGGAATAAATGCAGATAACACCCCCTGGTGGAACATTTGTTTGATAGGTCGTTGGTAGCTTTTTAGTTCTGGAAGTATAGTTAAAGTGCTTGCTTAAATTTCTTTGCCTGCTTAGTTGATTGTTAAACTGTTTTCACATCAACTTATGCCTGGAAGGTGCTTTTTTTTTAACCAATACATAATTATACTAAATATCCATAATTATGAATCAGATTGCTTGGGCAAAGAAAGTTATATAATGTGTGTCTATTTTCTCAAGACTCCTTTTGAGAGTTCTCAAGGATTACAAATTGTGCAAAACTTCTAACTGATAGCAATATTTTCACATGGAAATAAAACTGATAGTTGTTTGGGTCAGCTGTCTCACTCCCTGGCAAATCATCTAGACTGTCCTGATTCAGCATATGTCCTTTCTAAGTAAAAACTTACCCAGCCAAGGAGAGCAACTGAACACTCAGGAATCAACTTGGAGTTGAACAGACAATGAATTACAATAGTGGAAGTCTTCCAAGAGGCAGGTTCAGAAAAGTCCCAGCAGAGCCAGAAGGATCGAGAGTTCAAAGCCAGCCTCAGAAACTTAGTGAGCCCCTGAACAGCTTAACGAGACCCTGTCTCTAAATAAAACAGGCTGGGAATAAGGCTCAGTGGTTAAGCACCCCTGGGTTCAATCTCCAGTATCAAAAAAAAAAATTCAGAAAGAGAAACTGGTTGACATTTCCATGTCATATGTAAAGGATCATCTGTTTCTTTTCAATTTTGTACATATTGAGTTACAGATTTAATTTCAATTGGAGTGAGATTGTCACATTTTTGTGTGATTTTTGTAGCACTCAGCTAATATAATAAGTACTTGGATGATTTACTGGAAATCTAACGTCATCAAAAACTGGTTCATTTACTACTCATACTTTTAACTTTTAGTTAGTATTGGTTAAATTGCATTCAGTGCCTTGGGTTATTAGTACAAAAAAGCCAGTAATTTCTTGGATCCAGAAATTCTACATATAAAAAATTTGTGTCTTCATAGGGACTCACAGATGTCTAAAATTACAAGCTTTGTCT
This sequence comes from Geosciurus inauris, assembly GCA_004024805.1. Lineage (NCBI taxonomy): Eukaryota > Metazoa > Chordata > Mammalia > Rodentia > Sciuridae > Geosciurus > Geosciurus inauris. Next base: position 103,950 of record PVHX01005129.1, on the reverse strand, counting down.
GTGCACATTTACTTTTGCGTGCATTAAGTCATGTGTGACTTATTAGTCATCTATAATGGCACCTTGATTACTTGACCATGAAGAACTGAGCATATGTACTTGGCCTGGTGAACAGCAAGTTTCCTAACTGATTTTGTTCTCTGATCATCACAGCAGTGAATATATGCTTGACCCAGGCTCCTTGTATAACTCAGAGGAAGTGAAGAATTTCATAAAACTTGGTGAAATACTACTTGAAACAGTTAGATTTAACCTCAGAACTACAAAAAAGAATAGCCTAAAGAAGCACTGATCCCATTCATATAACAGGAAAAAGCCAGAGGAAGTTAACTACTGCTCATTTAAAACCCATAAGAGAACTAAATTTGCAGGGAAAACAGCTAACCTAAAACACAGAGGGGTCCAGGAAGAAGACCAGCCGTGAGCATTGCTTATGTGGGATCCTTCTCAAGATCATAAAGCCAATTAGAAGATTCAACTACAAACATTTAGCAAATTGCTAAAGGTCAGATGTGAGATCACAGGATCAGGCCACAAACCAGGGAAGATTAGCATTCTCTAGTGGGTTTTGCCCCTACCAGGCACCCATGGGAAAGACCTGGGGGAATCCTGAGAGCCTGTCCTGTGGCCTCATTCAGGGGAGGGGAAGGCAGCCCCTGCTGAGCCTGCACCTCGTCTCTCCCAGGGATCAGAGCCTTCTACAGGGACACAGAACTACAGCCTGAGGCACAGAGGACCCCACACTCACACCAAAACGGAACTCTAACTCATCTCTCCTGTCATTCCTAAACACAGACAAGGACAGTGGCCACCAAAATGTATCCTGAGGGTCCACCCTGGTGGACACCCACCATACCTGGGCAGGAAAACAGGAGAAAACTAAAACCTACCCTGGGGAAAAGGCAGGAATGTATGCTAATGCTGTCATTAGCCGAAGGGTGGCATTGGTGAACGGCACCCATCAAGACCCACCTCCACAGTGCCTGCCGAGGGTGGAGCGGTAATCAAGATATCAGATACCAACTTCCCACCCCCACCCTCCAACCACCACACTAAGGAGCACTGAGTGAGTCCTAGTAATGGCAGGGGACAACTGGGAAAGCTGTGCGAAGGAAAGACCCAAAGCCAAGTGCAAGACTCACAACCAAGCAGAAAGCAGACCCCTGCCCAGCTCCGGACTATATCAACAACCACCTCCACCATAAAGGTCCAACTGGAGAAAGGTGCACTCATTGCCAAGCACATATTTTTCCCCAGAAAATATATGTATTTTTTCCTCAGAATCTGCTCTCGTAGACAACATATTTGGCTTTCAACAAAAAAAATTATAAGACAACCCAAGAAGCAAGAGCAGCAGTCTAAAGGGGCAAAGCAGTCAAGGTCAGAATCACATAGGACACAGTTATTAGAATCATGGGAATTTAAATGGCTACTCCAAATATGTTAATGGCTCTTAAAGAAAATGGAGACATCATGCAAGATAATATATTAGTAATCTTGCCAGAGAGATGGAAACTGTAAGAGGGAGCCAAATGAAAAATTGAGAAATGGAAAACACAGAAAGATGAAAAATGAATTTGTCAATAAAATCATTGAATATGAAGTTAAGTCAGTAGAAGTCACTCATGCTGAAATGCAAAAACAATTAAAAGAAAACAAAAAGAAAAGAGTATTCAAGACCTGAAGGATATCAAATGATTTAATATTCATGTGATTGGAATCCCAGAAGGAGAAGAAAGAGAACAGGGCAGAAGAAATAATGGAAAAAAAAATTCTAAAATTAATGGCAGACACCAAAGCACATGTCCCAGAAACTCCAGCTTGCAGAGACCTGGCAAGATAAATACCAACACACACACGTACACCAAGGTGTATTCTAGCCACTGAAAACCAAAGAGAAAATCTTGGTGTTAATTGGAGGAAAGGATGTGTTGCCTAGACAGGAACCCATATAAGAAGTACAACAGACTATTTCTCCAAAACCATGCAAGCAAGGAGACGGTGGAGCAAGATCCTTTACTTAACAAAAACATGATTCAAAAGTTAAGGAGAAGCCGGGCGCGGTGGTGCAAGCCTGTAATCCCAGTATTTAGGGAGGCTGAGACAGGAGAATTGCGAGTTCAAAGCCAGCCTCAGCAACGGCGAGGCGCTAAGCAACTCAGTGAGACCCTGTCTCTACATAAAACACAAAATAGGGCTGGGGATGTGGCTCAGGGGTCAAGTACCCCTGAGTTCAATCCTCAGTACCAAACAAACAAACAAAAAAGAAGTTGAGAAATAGCCGGGTATGGTGGCACCTGCCTGTCATCCCAGCAGCTCAGGAGGCTGAGGCAGGAGGATCGTGAGTTCAAAGCCAGCCTCAGCAAAAGCAAGGCTCTAAGCAACTCAGTGAGACCCTGTCTCTCATAAAATACAAAACAGGGCTGGGGATGTGGCTCAGTGGTTGCGTGCCCCTGAGTTCAATCCCTGGTACCTCCCCCTGCCAAAAAAAAAAAAAGTTAAGGAGAAGTAAAGACTCAGATGAACAGAAACAGAGGGAATTAACTACTAGTGGACCTCCTCTGCAGAAAGTGCTGCAGGCAATTCTTGAAGGCAGAAGGAATATGATACAGACAGAAATCAAGAGCATCAGATGTGAAACAAAGATAATAAGGGACAAAGGCAGAGCCAGGCCTTGGGCTGAGCTCTCTGTTGGGCTCTTTAACGTGCCCCCCTTGCATATCTCAGTGATGCAGTGTTTGAGTTTGGGAAGGTGAAAGTAGTTGGATAGATGGACAGGGGTGACGGTAGCACACAATGTACATGTGCTTAATGCCACCATGGTTGAAATGGTCAAGTTTATGTTATACATATATTTCTTTGGCACAAGTTTTCAAATGCACCTGTACAACCCAGGAGTAAGACTCCATAGAACACCATTATGGAGCAGCGCAGGCTTGGTCCTCATGGCCTCTCACACCTGCTTGGTGGGCTTCTTCCTCCCCACCTGCAGGAGATCTCAGGGAGTTCCCATAGCTTTTCTAGATGTTCATAGATATTAAAACTTCCTCCCGTCACTCGTAATGGTAAAATGTCTCATTTGAATAATTAAAATGCCCAATCATGGGCACAGTCAAAGCTGAGCTTTCAGTGGAAGCGTCTCCTCCGCTGGTTGGGACACCTTCAGGTCCTAATCCTGGGAGGCCCTTCCTGTTTCTGTGTCCTGTGTGTTTCCGCCTCTTCAGCTGGGGTTTTTGGCTCTTCCTGGAGCTAGAATCTTGGTGGTGAAGACTGATGGGGGCTGAAAACCTCACTCGGCCCGTTCTGTCCCGAGCTGGCCTTGGTGCTCTGTGGGGCTGGTGGCTGTTGACACTGGTCCTGTCTCTCGTGGGATGTTTTCATGGTTCCAGAAAGATTGTCGCCCACTGTGAACCTCCCCTGTTAGCTCCTTGGGAGAGGGTAACACCTTTCTTTCTTTCATTCTTCTGTTGAGCTCTGTTCTTTCCCTTCCCTTCCCCACCCCACCTTCTGCACCTGGTGGTCCATTCTCTGCAGCTCCAAGTGCAGGTCACACAGAGCAGCTTCTGTGCTGCCATCTCAGGACAGTCAGTAGCCTCTCTCCTGCAGTCATTTTCAGGCTAAAGTCTCATCTTAGAGAAAATATAAAATCCCCTGAGGGTTAGCGTCAGCTATAGGGGACTAGAAGGTACACTTCATAAAAGGTTCACTAGGTTGGCCACACATCACTGTCATCTGATAGTGTCACTTCTATCATTTAGGGTACAAATAAAAGGGAGAGACTGAGGTAGCTCAGGGAATTCTTCCCAAGATATCTTCTATCTGAAACTGGCATCTTGGATAGAGACCAAGCTCCAGCCAGGTAGGACTGGATGTACTTTCCTTGAGTTCCACAAGTTCTCAGGCTCCTCCATCCTTTCGTTATTTCTCTTTGCCTTTTTTAATTTTTGCAGTGAATTTGGTCTCAGACAAGCTACACAGACCTCACTGAGATAATGAATCCACATCTGCATGAGCATCGCACTACCAGGCCTTATTAGATAGTCCAGGTCAGAATCTGGTTTTATAACATCAATAGCAGCAGCCTGCAGACAAAATGAATCCTCATTAAAAGCTAGTTCTCTTTTAATTTAGCAAATGTTTCTTATCCTGGGCTTCCCAGGACTACTTAGCTTTTTTTTAAACATCTTGTTAGCTTTTGAATAAAACTGGAACAACGACAATCTACTACACAAATGGTATTTTTCTTTAAGTTGAAAACGTGGCAGTGTCAGGAGCCAAGGTTGCAGCCTAGGCTTTCGAGATGTCTCACCAAAGCAGCTGCACAGCTGCTGCTTCTTGACACCGCGCCAGCCTCTTCCTACCACGCTGTCATTGGTACCTGATGATGTCCTTGAAAAACTTGCTGTTTAGAATGTGTTTTGCATAGCATGGAAATGATCAAGAAAGGAAGGACAGACTTTTAAAAAAATATGTCAGTAGTTCTTTATTATCTTTTTTTTTTTTTTTTTCCTGGAGGTCAAGCTCTTCATTTGGATACTTAATGAATAAAATGTCTGCGTTGCAAGAAATGGGATAATGAATTGTAAAAAGACATAATCAGCAATGACTAAATAATTAAGGGAATTGAAATGCAGAGTCATCTGGGAATGCATTCATAATAACGTGATTTGTTCCATATGCTAAAAAATTCTGGTTTTAGAAAATCAGTCATCACACATGCCCCATGACAAAAAGGGAAAAAAATTAATGTTGACTAATAGGAACTGTAATTAGATGTTCTGCTTTTAAACAGCTGAATAAAAGATGAAATCATATAGAAAGTATATTTAGATCCAAGTCAAAAAGTAAACTGATTATTATTCATAGTGCTGTTAATAGGAACTACAATTTATGCACCTCGTGGGAATTGTTTTTGGCAATTAAGAAAAGGAGTCACGCTCAGCTTCCCATTATCATTTACTTGTGTGTATTTTCCTCTGTGGTATCAGTGACTGGCTTTTTCCTTACGTTTCACCAACTTAGCCATCTCAGGCCCTGACGGTGCGCTGTGCAGGGAGCATCTGGGGACCTGGGACTGGAACATTCTTACCTTGAGAAGACGCCACTGTGTGTGGCTCAGCAGCTGGGTCCCGGGTGCCTCTGTGGAGCACAACCAACAGGTGCTCCTGACCTCTCGGCCTCTGTTCTTGACTCACCTTCAAAGGTGGTTGGAAGGAAAACAGGGATATCTCACTTTAAAGCTAGTAACTTCCTTGTTGAGGTCACTGCCAGCAGCTTCCTAAGTTGTCCGTTTTTAGGAAGGAAAGGAGAACATGGAGAGAAGAGGAGATGGACCGCACCCAACTCAATGGCTGACCACTCAGAGGTCCAGCCCAGTCCTCAGGATTGGCCACATCTAACTACTCATCAGGGTATCTCTTTGGATTGGGCATAAGAATCCTCCTCCTTCCTTCTTTCCTCCCTCCCTCCCTCCCTCCTTTCCTCCCTCCTTTCCTCCCTCCCTCCCTCCCTTCCTTCCTTCCTTCCTTCCTAAATGCAAATCTGTGAGATGGTGGTTAGAATGGCCAAACTTTTGATCTAGGTTTCTCCACTTAAATAATGCAGCTTTTTGGAGAAGAAAATCACCCTCTGTGGCAAACACAAGTGAAATATTCTAACAAAACAACATTTCTGGTTGTCTGCATCTGTGTATGTAGTTCCCAACATGCACACAGGCCAAAAGCACCCTACCACCTCATGCTTTCGTGAATGCGAAGACACTGGAAACACAGGGAGCTTCTTTTGCCGGGGGTGTGTGGTGTCTGCATTTGCTCCTGCTCCCCAGCCGCACTGTGGCTTTTCCTGGAGAAGCCATCCTTCCTGTCCGTTCAGCGTTGTCTCCGGTCCACATGGATTAGGGACAAGCCCTGAATCTGGTGCCTCTCCTGAGCTCTGGGAGAAACATGCCTGCTGTGCTTTTAAGTTTTTTTTTTTTAATAACCTCACGTCTGGTTTTTTTTCTTCCATCAAATAGAAGCAAGATCTCTCGCTGCTTCTTTTGACAGCGCATGTTGAGCTGATACTGCAGTGTGGGGAGTAGAGAGAGCCGTGGGTCAAGTCTACACACCTGGGTTGGGGTCTGCCATTTTTGTGGCCTCAAGAAAAATCTCTCCATTTCAGGATCCTTCTCTATAAATCAGAGCTAATGCTACTTTCCTGACCTATCCTGCAAAGTAGATCTGAGGTTTCAGCAAGGAAGGTAGAAGTCAAAGTGTAAATCATATTATAAGGTTATTTTGGGTGGCAGACAATATATTACTCATTTATCACCTTTCTTGGAATAGAAACTTCTCCAGGTAATAGTCTTACCTAGGTCACTGGGTTGTATCCATAGCATGCGTGACACATCATGCATCCTCTCAGTAGATACAGTCATAGACGGACACAGACTATTGTGGACAGAATAACGCCCTGCCATGTCCTCATCCCCAGAACACATGAACACGTTAGGTTACATGGAAAGGGTGAATCAGGGTTGCTGATGAAAATAAGTTTGCTAAGCAGTTCACCTTGAGATGGGGAAATTTTCTGAATGATCTGGGTGAAGGCAATGTAATCACAAAGAGCCTTAGAAGGACAAGAGGGAGGCAGCAGAGAGGAGAGCAGAGAGGGGGAAGCATGAGGAAGACTTCCTGGCTTTGAAGACAGAGAAAGGGGCCACAAGCCAAAGAATGTGGGTGTCCTGTGGAATCTGAAAGGGGCCAGGAATGGATTCTCCCCTAGAGCTTCCAGAACAGGATGTGGCCCTGCCAATATTTTGCTGTTCATCCATGTTAAAGTTGTTTGTCTGTCTGTTTGTTTGTTTGTTTTTGGTACCAGGGATTGAACTCAGAGGCACTCGACCACTGAGCCACATCCTCAGCCCTATTTTGTGTTTTATGTAGAGACAGGGTCTCACTTAGTTGCTTAGTGTCTCGCTATTGCTGAGGCTGGCTTTGAACCCACGATTCTCCTGTCTCAGCCTCCCAGAGTGCTGGGATTACAGGCGTGTGCCACCATAAAGTTCTAAGCTACTGAACTATGCAGTCATAAACTTGTGTTGCTTTAAGCCACCAACTTGGAGGTGATGTATCACAGCAGAGATACAAAACCAACATACACAGAGTTTGGCTAAAGGGAGTAGACAAGACTTTTCAGGGACTACTTTAAAAATCCCCAAAGCTGGGACTGTCTGGCCACAGTCAGCCTGAGGATTTCAGAACCTAATGCTTCTACTTGTGCCTGGTTTGCCCAGGTATTCCAACTAATCCTCTGCTTTGCTCTTGCTTTTATTCTTGGCTTGAGTAAGCAGTAAGTTTATTGCTGTGTGCCCTGTGGGTAGTCCATAAATACTTGTTGATCGCCTGTCAGTATAAGTGTTGAAATTATTTCCTGGATGAGGGAACAGGTGTGGTGAGGGTAGAGGAGCTAGGGAGGACCAAGTCTTCCCCAGGGTTGCCTAGCAACCAGGAGACTACTCAGCTGCCACGTAAAGTTGTCTTTGCCTCTAATAAGTCACCCTTTCCACTGAACTAGAACATTCCACTTCAGATTAGCATCCGGTGAGGATGCTCATCTTAGTTAGGCAGCTTTACAGGTGCCAGTATTGATGCAAATCCTGACAATCCTAAGTAAAAATCACAAATCAGTCAATGTGATAGGAAGACCTTGAAATTCCTGAGAGCACTAAGTTGATCTTGTACATATTTATTGAACACTTACTATATCCCAACACAGGGATTGAAGACAGTGCTATGGATAAGACAGATCCATTCCCCCAAAGATTTTGTAAAACAGGGTGTCCATCAGATTTTATTGGAGGTCTCCTGAATAAAAGGCTCTCTTCAGCAGAAAGTAATTCTTTTAAAAATGTAATACGTGGTCCTATACTAAAAACGTTAATGATCTCACACAACAGTGAATAAGAAGCTTGGAAAAAGTCACGGGAGCATGCAAGTTAACAGATGTGCTCATGTGTGTGGTGCAGTGTCTTATTAAGGGTTATTGGTTTGCTTGCTTCTATTGAGGAATAGGCTTCCTCCTTCCTTGTGCTCCATGGACATTAAATGACAGCTATCCCCGAACACTCCTACAGCTGGAAATCAGTACCTGCCAGCCAAGGCAAAGGTGTATGGTAGCTTTGAAGATGGACAGTTTCTGAATCACGGCTTTATGACTCAGTAGCTTAGCGATAACTGGGAAGGTCACTTAATCTCATTGGGCCTATTTTCTGGTTCTGTTAAATAGGCTTAAAGTCTTGGAGACATGAAGTGAGATAACGTATGAAAAGGCCCAGCATGGCGCTAGGCTGCACCCCCTTCCCACTGCTGGAGATGAGCTGCATCAGGAACAAGGGTCCCCTACATTGAGGGCCTGTACCTGCAGCCACCCAGGGCTGGACACCTCCATAGCAACCTCCTCTTCTTCATCTCTGCCAAAGTCTCTGCTGTTTCTTTTTCTTTCTATTGAACCTTTTCTTCCATGTCCAGGAATATGCTTTGGAACCTCAAAGGCCTTCTGCCTTCCAGAAACTTCTATACCAGAGGGGGAAAATTTTTTTAAAAAATCAAGAAACACTAATATTCAACTTCAATGTCTCTGCTTTCCCTTCACACACACACGCACCCTTGCAGGTCTTCCTTGGGCGTCTCACCTTTCATGTGTGAATTCCAATGGTTGCATTCAGACCCATGGTAGCCATTGGATTCTCCTGCCAAGGGAATGAACTGGGAGCTTAAAGAGAAAAGCCGAGAGCTCCTGCCTCTTCCATAGCCGCCGCATCACTGAGCAGTCATTAAGTAAATTCAGTGTTTTAATGCACTAACAAAAACACATGATTGTTTAACAGAGTGTATTATGGAAAATGGAAGCGTTAATAGTCTCTGTGGACTTCCAGTTGGGGAAGAGTGCATCATGGCATCGCTGAGGCAGGGGGCTGTTTCTGTATGTGAAACTAAGTTCCTGACATTATATATCATTTTTATATCTGGTTGCTAAGCAACATATAAGAACGTAGTTCTTGCAATTGTATCTACTTTCTTGTTTCCTTTTTTTTTAGGCCACTTCTTAATTCTGTTAAATTAGCCTCCTTATTGATTCTGCAGTCTCTGCTGAGTGTATTGATTGAGGTTCATCCATTAGCTCCGAGGGAGGGGGAGGGGTGGGTTGCGTCTGTAACTGGAACGCAAGCATTAGTGCTAATCATTAGTTGTCTTGTTCATCACTCTTTGTTTTCATACAGAGACAGGTAGAGTTCTTGTGCCCCGGGATGTGATACCCAGGAACTAGAGTGAGATGTGTATAGAGCCTGCTGGTGCATGAAGGATTTCACCCGTTTTCTAGAACGAGCCTCCTATCTCCAATGATCCTGACACCCCAGGATATTCCTTTGTCTTCCCTAAGTGTGTCTCTTGTTTCCACTTCTGTTTGCTTGTCCTGTTTCCTGCCATTGCACCCTGTCTCTTAAGAAAGCTCAAGAGTGAATTAGCATCTGCACATCAGAGAAAACATTCAGCCTTTGGTTTTTGGGATGAGCTTATTTTGCTTAGCATGATGTTCTCCAACTCCACTCATTTACCAGAAAATGCCATAATTTCATTCTTCTTTATAACTAAGTAATATTCCATTGTGTATATATACCACGTTTTCTTTATCCATTCATCTGTTCAAGGGCCCCTAGGTTGCTTCAATAGTTTTACTGTTGTGAGTTGAGTTGCTATAAACATTGATGTGGCTGTGTCACTGTAGAATGCTGATTTAAAGTATAAACCAAGAGTGGACTGGCTCGGTCAAATGGCAGTTGTATTCCAAGTGCTCTGAGAAATCTCCATACTGCTTTGCATAATTGCCCCAATTTGCAGTCCCACCAGCAGTGTATGAGTGTGTCTTTTTCCCCACATCCTTGCCCACATTTACCGTTGCTTGCACTCTTGATACTTGCCATTCTGACTGGCGTGATGTGGAGAGGAGGTAGCCAGGGTGGGAACGTGAATTTCCAGTTTCCCTGGAGTAGAGTTCTTCTGGCACCTCAAGTTGGTTCCAAAGGCCCCTCCCCAGCAGCTGCTGCTTTTGTTCCCTCCTTGTGGCTCTGTGGCCCTCAGGAGTGGTGGTGCTGCACAGCCAACACCCCGCCCTGGACAGGAGAGGCTGACAGCAGGTTACGAGTCACATGGCCCTACTGCCTGCAAGACTCAGGTCCCAGGGGTGGCAGCTTTCAGGAACAGATGAACCACAGGGGTTAAGGTAGGCAGGCTTTGTAGTAACAAGAGGCTGGGGGGACCTCTGGCTCCAGAAGGATGTGACCTGCGTGTCTGGATAAATCCACAGGCTGACACGACCTGCAAGAGCAGGATGTGCACCTGGTCCCCTTGATAATGGGGGTGTTTTGCAGGACATTCCCCATGGGATGAGAACTTGTACTTGGGCCACGATATGTCAAGGTAGCACACAGCACTGAGTTTTTATTTCAGGAGCTACGCTACAGCAGGAGATGGCGAGGTTGGTTCTTTTGACCTTAGAGCAAAAAACCAGGACCAAAGAGTAGAATTTACTGTTTAGGTCTCAATAGCCTGAGGAAGACATTTCTCCCAGCTGACATATCAGAAGAAGGAATGACGTAATTAGGGACACACATGTGCTTCACCCCAGGAAGAGCAGGAACTGGGGGCATTGGTAAGGATTCACGCATTAGACATTTCCAGATGTGAGCTTCTGTGATCTTACCAGACTTCAAGAATCAGCAGATCAGGTAGCAATCTACCACACCATTTTCTCTCTTCTGTCCTGGGCTTTATCCTCTCCCTGACGCAGAGTCCTGCCTCTTCATTTCTAAGCAGATAACCAGTAATGTGAGGAACCAGATTTGCATTATGCCAGGATGGCCTCAGTTCATGTGCATGTTTCCAGTACCTTCTATCAGTATTTGTTGGTAGATGCATAGAATATTGCTGATGGTATCAGCAGGACAAATAAAGCAGAGAATGTTCATGGGTTAGGCTGAGATTTATGCCACATTGCAGTCTTCCAGAAGCTTCAGCTGAGCTTTGTACCCTTAAAACGTACACACGCACCCTACACACACACACACACACACACACACTTTTATTTGTACCAGAAATTGAACCAGAGGCACTTTACCACTGAGCTACATCTCGTCCTTTTTATTTTTTATTTTGAGACAGAATCTTGCTAAATTGCCAAGGCTGGCCTCCAACTTGAGATCCTCCTGCCTCAGCCTCCCATGTTGCTGAGATTATAGGCATGTGCTACCACACCTGGCCTAAACATGTTTGGTAAACTCCTGAGGTCATTATTAACTCCATAATAAACCAGGAATCTATCTGTACTACCACATTCCATTAGTATGTCCCTGTATTGTGAAAACATATTGGAGAAAAAACCCAAAACACTCAAAGGTATTATGCTGTGGATTATAAGTGGCATTTATGCAAGGATTCCACATTTGACATGGAGCACTCACCTTCTGCTAGATGGTGTGCTGGGCTCCAGGCTACCAACTTCTTTCCCAACAAAAACACAAAAAAGACCAAAAAAAAATTGAAAAGACAAAAAAATAAATGTTGATGATAAGAAGGAACTCGTTGATGGAAATATATTAGAACAGCCACTAGGAATGCAGTATGGAAATTCCTCAAAAAACTAAAAATAGAGCTTCCACATTATCCAGAAGGCCCAATACTGGGTCTATGTCCAAAAGAAATAAAATCAGCCTGTTGAAGAAAGATCTGTGCTTCTGTGTTGGTAATGCAGCACTGCTCACAGTGGCCAGGATGAGGAATCAACCTAGGTTTCCATCCCTGGATGAACAGATGAAGACACTGGGACATATACACAGGGTGGCATCGTTCAGCCATGAAAAAGAAGGAAATCCTGTCATTTCTGGCAACATGGGTGAGCCTGGAAGATAGTATATTAAGTGAAATAAGCCCAGAACAGAAAACCAAATCTTACATGATCTCACTTACGTGTGACATCTAAAAATGTTACTTCTGTAGAAGAACAGAGCAGAGCAGAGGTTGCCAGAGGCTGGGAAGGAAGGGGGGATGCAGAAAGCACGGCTCACACATGCCAAGGCAGAGTTAGGAGGAACAGCGTCTAGTATTGCAGAGCACAATCGCATTCCTCCAACTGACAACAATTTACTATGTATTTCAAAATAGCCAGAAGAGAGGATTTTGAATGTTCCCAACACAGAGAAATGATCACCGTTTGGGGTGATGGAAATGCTAATCATCCTGATTTAATCCTTGCACATTGTATACATGTATTGAAGTCACACTGCCAATTTCAAAATAATGCTAAAAATCATAATGAATAAAATAAATAAGAAATACTAATTTCTATCTCAGATGGGGAAAGGGTAGGTGGTGCATGTAGAGGGTGGGCTTCCTGAGTCTAGCAGGTCTGCTGCTGTAGGTTCTGGAACGAGCGGGTTCTTTTACGTTCACCTGGGATTCTAACCCCCTCTGCCCCCGCAGCTGTGGTGACCACCCGTGGGAGACACTAGGGAGCCCGATCCCTGGGGCTGCACCTTGAACTTATCCTGCCATGGCCGCCTTCCCTACGCTCCCTCAGTCCAGCCGCTCAGCCTTTTCTGGGAGCAGCGTGCACGCCCCTTTAGGTTTGTGTCACATCTGCCCCTTTCGTGGAGCATGAACTGCCCAGAAGTAGGGACTGTTTCCTGCTCTAACTTCTATCTTCCATGCCCAGCCCCTGCTTCCCATAGAGTAGTCAGAAGCTCAGTATATGTGGACGAGAGTGGTGCGTTAGTGAACTGAACTTGAACCTACAGAGGGAGATTCACAAGACGAGCAGTGCGGGAGCTGTCCGCTGAAGCTGGTCTAACCTTGAAACCAAGCCCATGGGGTCTGACACAAGTGGATCTTCTCTGTCACGCCAATGCGATGCAGAACATAAAGCTCGAGTCCATGGTTCATTGTAATTCTTTGGCTAGTTCTTTCTGCCCTCACCGTGATGCATATATTTTTATTTTCTATTATTTCGCCAAAGCATCAAGTTGTCATGTGAGAGTGATCTTTATGAATCTTTGCAATGGTGAATTTTGAAAGACGTGTGGGTAGGTGTGTTGTCCAGAAACACACACCCCGTTCCATGAAAGGGAGCAGGCAAATGCTCCATCGTGTGTGTGTGTGTGTGTGTGTGTGTGTGTGTGTGTAAATTTCTGCAGACATTCAGTGCAGGTTGAGAAAGTGTTTCCTGCACTAGCAATTGCCCTCCTGGCACTCACATCTGAGGAAGCAGATGCGTACATAATTATGAGATAATGGGATAAGCACTCTATTATGAAGTATGTAGAAAGTGTTACAGGCGGGCCCCAAGGAGACGAGGGATTTTTCCTGCACTGAGAGTAATCAACTGTTTTGTTGATTGTGGTCAGGAAAATCAATAATTGGTTGCTGGTTTAGATGATGAGGACTGTTTCCTCAGACACCAAATGATAATGACTTATTTGAATTTTTAAAGGAAATTTCAAAGCCATTACTGCCCCTAACCTCTTTGTGTGTCATTTAGTGTTCAAGTGTCTCTCTGAACATCGGCAGAACACATCTGGTTCCTTTTTTCATCTCTGGTATTAAGCATAGCTGAATTATTATCAAAATAGCACCAATGTAATATACTTCCAACTTTAATTTTTTTATGTAAATTGAAATTAAGTAAATAAAGGCAGATTTCTCTTATGAGGTAGATATGTAGTCAACATTTATTTTTTTAAAGTGACGTGATGCCTTTGAGATCAAGACCATCAACTCTTGGAGAGCAGAGTCCACTATTTCCTAAGCTTAACAGGAAATAGTGGACTCTATTCCCACCAGCTGGGAAATGACTTCCATACTAGTGACCACTACTCATTATGTGCAGTCAATTATGTTAAGGAAATTTTCAGTATATATGGGAATAGTTTCCTAATGCAGCCAGACGTCATATGCATGTAATGAGAGCTGTCTTTCTGACTCCTGCATCCAGATGTTGAGCTCTCAGAGGTTTTCATTATTTAAATAAGACAAAAATCCATGAACATTTTTGAAGGTCTTCAACATACCCTGTGAAATCACTCATTTACTGAATTTTAAATTACATTTCCAGTTGTGATGCTTTTTAGAAGGCCTGAGTAGTAAACTTTGAAAGTTGACTACTTATTACATGCATTATTCATTCAAAAAAAATAATTTCCATAACTTTTTTAACTTGGTAATTACATGTTTTAATTATGTAATTACACATTCTAATTATGCTGTTAAATCCGATTACCGTAATTATGTGATTATATGGTAATTGGTACATAATACACATGTAAAAACCTGCACAAGCATGTATTTAACAAAGGAAATAGTTCTGCGGGAGATGGGTACAGGAACAGTGGCAAAAAGATTATCTTCCAGAAAATAAAGGAACTGAACTAATTAATGCTTTGGAATGGCATAGATATCTCACATGCAATTATATAGAAGAACTCAGGCTCTATGGCTGGGGCTTTCAATTTCTCCTTTTCTGCTCAGAGGTAAATACATGACCTAAGGAGCTAGGACCCAGGGTAATGATAAGGAAAGGTCCCAAGATTCACTGTTAAGTTAATGTCACATGGTAAGAGCTTTTCAACAGAGCAGGTTTCTGCATCCAAGTACACTGCAGGAAGTACCTCAGTGGGAGGAGCTTGCCGCCTCCTACAGGAAGAAGAGGTGTCTGGACAAGACAGTCTCCAGCTCAGGTTGCAGTTACCCACTGAGGGATCCACCCGCATCTCTGCAATGAGCAGCATACTCAGCTTCACTTTATTGACCTGTTAATACCCATGATCACCAAATTCTACAACACTGACAACCAGGTGAATGAAAACATGAGAAAATACCTTGTAGCACATTTGGACGAAAGTCAGAGAAGGAAGTTAAGCTACGAAACTGCCATAAGAAATGCAAGTGAACATGCTTTGAAATTGCTGATGAATTTCTCACAATTATATAGCTGATTTTGACAAAGAAGATCTTGTTTGGAGCTTACAGAACATATTACAGGTAGGGAGTCTAAATTGCATAGAATGAGAAGGAAATAGAAATATTATTTTTGCATTTACTAAGGTGCAGTCGAGGCACAGTAAACTGCGTGATCATGATCACAATCGTGTTTCTCATTGGTGAAATAAAAACATTACATGGTCAAGTCGTGAACATGTCTGTCATTCCCAGATTTCTCCCCAATGCCTTTGTGATGTCACTGTCCCACAACTACATGCCGCCTTGCCCCCTGGCCACCACTGATCTGATTTCCATCCCAATTCATTAGCCTGCATTTCTCTAGAGTTTATTACATATGGAATCATACAGTATATATTCTTTCTTGTCTGATTTCTTCCACTCTCCATATTTATCTTGATGTTATCCATGTTCTTGCATGCATCCATAGTTTGTTAATTTTTATCACTGACCAGCATTCCATTATGTGGCTGTAGGACAGTTTGTCTATCCATTCACCTATACGAGGACATTTAGGTTGTTTCCACTTTAGGTCTGTTATAAATAAAGTTATTATAAACGTGGGTGTACTTATTTACTATAAACATGGATGTACATTGTATAACACACACAAAAAACAAAATAAAATCTATGTGGACATATACTTCATTTTATTCTTTCCCTCCCTCCCTTATTGTGGATTAGCCTCCACGTATCCTTGACGACATTCAACCTTTGGCTTTGGGGACTGGCTTATTTCACTTAGCATGATAGTCTCCAGATCCATCCATTTACTTGATATTAATATAGCAAGTCCGGTCTTCTTTTAATTCATGTTAGCATGTGATATGTATTTCCATCATTTTAATCTATTTGGTTTTGTTTTTGTTTAAAGCATGTGTCTCATAAGCAGCACCTAGTTGGGTCTCGTGTTTTATGCCATCTGACCACTTCTGTCTCTTATTGGAGTTCGTGTTGGCACTGAGTGTACTCACTGGTGTGGTTGGATTGTCTGCTGACCTACCATTTGTTTTCTATTCATGCTATCATTTAATTATTGCCCTTTCCTCTTTTTCTCCCTTTTTTGTTTTTTATCTCACTTTTTTTCTTAGAAATAACTTATTTTATTATTTTAATGGTTGCCTGAGGGTATATAGTAGATGTCCTTAGCTTACTTTCAAGTAATGTGATACCTTTCCATGTACAATATAAGATCTTCCTCCCTGCCTCCTTTACTCTGTCATTCTCATACATTTTCCTATGTATTATCAGTTCCAAACAAATGGTTATTATTTTTGTTTAAACAATAGATTATTGAACACATTTAAATTATGAGGGTTTTAAATATATTTACCCCTGTACTTACCCTTTCTCGTTCTCTTTATTTCTTTATTTCTGTTCATATTTCCATCTGTGATTTTCCTTCTGCCTGAAGAACTTCCTTTACATTTCCTCTAGTATGGACCCACTGATCATAAAATCTTTCAGCCTTTGCATACATGAAAATGTCTGTATTTTATCCTAGTTTTCAGACAGGTATTTTTTCTGTAAATGTATTTCCAGATTGATATTTTACTTACTTTCCATTGCTCCACTGTCTTCTCACTTGGATTGTTTCCAACAAGAAATTTGTTGTAATTCTTTTTTATTTTAATATTTTTTTTTGGTTGTTGATGGATCTTTATTTATTTTATTTATTTATATGCGGTGCTGAGAATCGAACCCTGTGCCTCACATATGCTAGGCAAGTGCTCTACCCTGAGCCACAACCCAGCCGTTGTTGTAGTTCTTATCTTTGTCTCTGGTTGATTTTAACATAAATGTCAGTTGCAATGGGTACTATGCTATGATATTAAATAGTGTGCAGTTGGAAAATTTCAGGTAGGATGCCAACATTAACTTACCAGACTTTGACAGGTTGGCTTAGATCATAAAATTCAGAGAACCTCTGTACTGATATTTCCACAGTGTAAAATTATGATTTTCTGAATAGGTTTTGAGTGTGACTGAACATATAGGAAGAAAATGTGGGATGATTTAGTGTAACAAGGTCTTCTTTAGTTTGAAAGTTGATGTTCAGTAACAACATAGATCTTGAACAATCTAACTTTCCTCTTATCTTTTATTCATTTCACAAATATTGCTTCTGGATTAATTTTGCTAAAACGTATGTCTTGATTTTGCCCAAAACCTTAGTCTGTACGAGGGGGCAACATGTAAATAAATTATTAGAATACCTGAGATAGAAAGCACTGTTTAGACATACAAGAAGATGAGGTTTCCTTCACCTCAAAGCCAAAGAAAAGTTTGCTGAATGAATAGGAGATGAGGGGTCACAAATAATATGGCATTATAGAGACATTAAGACTTAATGACTGGGGGCTGAGATTGTGGCTCAGTGGTAGAGCGCTTGCCTCGCATGTGTGAGGCCCTGGGTTCGATCCTCAGCACCACATACAAAGCAATAAAATAAAGACATCGTGTCCATCTACAACTAAGAAAAACAATTTAAAAAAAAAAAAAAAGACTTAATGACTAAGGTTGGTGGGAAATGAGGAGAGAAAGGCTGTGCGTACCAAGGTACTAAACCCAGGAATTGGCAACGGCAGAGGCCCCAGCTTTCTGTGAGCATACTGGGTTTTGCCTGTTATCCTAACATTCCCTTCTGACTAATATTTTAGCACTTCACAAAAATGTCCAGCATTGACAATGAAATGTATAAGTCAGCAAGGGAGGATTTTAGACTGGAAAATGATATCATGAGGTTTGTACTTTCCAGTGATTGCTCTAGTTTGAAGTAATAAGGGGCATGGAATGTCCCCTCCTGCCAAAAACAACCAGAAACTGCACAAAATGTGCAAAATTACTGGTTTCCGTGGATGGGAAACAGTTGGTACTGATTCTGGGAAGGGAGATAAATTGGTGAATTCAGCAGTCACCTGAGATCTGTCTTTGGAGGTGCTTTGTACAGTACGACACACATGGGGAGCTTCAAGCCCAATCTGGAAGACCTACCGAGTTGAAAGGAAGTAAAACGAAGCTTGAAGAGGACTAAGCAGTTGAATTTACAAGGCAGAATACGAAAATGGAGGTTTTTGGAGAAAAAGTTCCAGAAATCAGTATGGGGGCCCCTTGAGTCTTTGGCTGAATGCTGTCCTTCCAAGCATAATATACAACTCCACAAGACCATGCAAATAAAACTGCCATGAGGCCATGAGCTGAACAATTCCCAGAACTCAAATAGAACAGACGTGCATTTCAATTCTTACAAGCCATAGTGGAAAGACTCCACTAAAAACCCAGAGCATTAAGTAGAGACATCAGAACAGTCATGCCTTAGTAAAAAAGCTACATACCCCTAGAGTAATGGGGATGGGCTTCATCTTAACATACTTTGAAAATAAGCTTCCAAAGAACAACTTGATCCACCAGTGATCTCATTTCCTGAAATAACAAACTTTATCCATCTGAAGAGAGAAAAACATGAAAGGAGCAACCAACGCAATATTCATGATGTTAAGTATCCAACCCAAAATCCTTAGATGTACAAAGGGGGTGGAAAAAAGAAAAATGTAACCCACAGCACAAGGAGAATGGTGAATAAAAACATTCCCCAAAATGAGAAGGACAGTGGAAGGATTATCAGACAAAAGCTTTACAATGGTTAGAATGGACTTGAAGATTTCAAGGAAAAGATGAACAGAATAAGGGAAAAAATTAAGATATAGAAGTGGACCTGTTATGTCAAGGGGTATCCTGGTGGTGTATCATAACTGAAAAGAATTTTTAAAACACTGAGGGAAAATAAAGAAATAAATGTGGCCCTCTTAAGCTGGAAAAGACACTATTGGAAATTCAAAATTCACTAGATAGACTTACAAGCAAATTCATACTTCAGAAAATGAAAACCAATGAAGTCAAAGAGATAGCCATAGAAATGATCCAAAATAAAGCATAGTGAGGAAAAAAAAAGACTATAGGGGCAGAGAACAGAACCCAGTTGATCTTTGTAGCAAAACTTATAGGTCTGTCATATGTGAAATTGGATTTCAAAAGGAAAGGAGAGAGGAGGAGGCAGAAAAATATTTTGAAAAAATAAAGTTTTCCATATGTAATGTAAACTATAAACCTATAGATCCAGGAAATTCAAAAAACCCAAAGTGGAATAGACACAGAGAACATCAACCAAAACACATCATATTCAATAAAGTAAAAATGAATAAGAAGGAAGATTTTTAAAGCAGCTGGGCAGGAGAAACCACCACACAGGAAAACAAACATAAAAATCTGCCTACAACCTTGTTGTTGGAAACAATATAAATAATAGTACAATGAAATATGTCATTAAACTGTTTAAAAGAAAACTCTGCCAACCTAGAAACCTATACCCATAAAAATATCTTGCAAAAGCAAAGGCAAAATAGTTATTCAATTAAAGGTAAGAGAATTCATTGCAAGTGAATTAGACTAAAGAAACGTTAAAGCTGGACGCGATTGGCACACGCCTGTATCCCCAGCACTTTGGGAGGCTGAGACAGGAGAATCACAAGTTCAAAGCCAGCCTCAGCAATGGCGAGGCACTAAGCAACTCAGTGAGACCCTGTCTCTAAATAAAACACAAAATAGGGCTGGAGATGTGGCTTGGTGGTCAAGTACCCTCGAGTTCAATCCCCGGTACCAAAAAAAAAAAAAAAAAAGAACAGAAATGTTAAGAAAGCTCTCAGGCTTAAGAAAAATAATAGCCATTTCTATTTCTATAAGAAATGACATTGGGATTTTAACTGGGATTGAACTGAATCTATATTTCACTTTGGGAAGTATGGCCATTTTGACAATATTGATTCTGCCTATCCAGGAGTATGGGAGATTATTCCATCTTCTAAGGTCTTCTTCAATTTCTTTCTTCAGTTTCTTGTAGTTTGCATTGTAGAGGTCTTTCACCTCTTTTGTTAAATTGATTCCCAAGTATTCTATTTTTTTTGAGGCTATTGTGAATGGGATAGTTTTCCTAATTTCTCTTTCAGAGGGTTTATCACTGATGTATAGAAATACAATTGATTTGTGGGTGTTGATTTTATATCCTGCTACTTTGCCGAATTCACTTATTAGTTCTAAAGGTTTTCTGGTAGAATATTTTGGATCCTCTAAGTATACAATCATGTCGTCTGCATTGAGTTCTTCTTTTCCAATTCATATCCCTTTAATTTCTTTCGTCTGTCTAATTGCTCTGGCTAGTGTTTCAAGGACTATGTTGAATAGCAGTGGTGAGAGAGGGCATCCCTGTCTAGTTCCCGTTTTCAGAGGGAATGATTTTTCTCCATTTAGGATGATGTTGGCCTTGGGTTTAGCATAGATAGCTTTTACAAAGTTGAGGTATGTTCCTTCTATCCCAGGTTTTTCTAGTGTTTTGAGCATAAAAGGATGTTGTATTTTGTCAAATGCCTTCTCTGCATTTTTATCGATTGATAAAAATCATATGATTCTTATCTTTAAGTCTATTGATGTGATGTATTACATTAATTGATTTCCGTATGTTGAACCAACCTTGCATCCCTGGAGTGAACCCCACTTGATCATGGTGCACTATGTTTTTGATATGTTTTTGTATGTGATTTGCCAGAATTTTATTGAGAATTTTTGCATCTATAGAAAAGGCAATCATGAAATTCATTTGGAAGAATAAGAGACCCAGAATAGCCAAAGCAATCCTTAGTAAGAAGAGTGAAGCAGGAGGCATCACAATACTTGACCTCAGATTATACTACAAAGCTATAGTAACAAAAATGGCATGGTACTGGCACCAAAATAGAAATGTAGACTAATGGTATAGAATAGAAGACACAGAAATGAACCCACTTACATACAGTTACCTTATACTAGACAAAGGAGCTAAACACATACACTGGAGAAAAGATAGCCTGTTCAACAAATGGTGCTGGGAAAACTGGAAATCCATATGCAGCAAAATGAAACTAAACCCTTATCTCTCACTATGCACAAAATTCAACTCAAAGTGGATCAAGGACCTGGGAATCAGACCAGAGCCCCAACACCTAATAGAAGAAAAAATAGGCCCAAATCTTCATCATGTCGGATTAGGACCTTAACAAGACTCCTATAGCACAAGAAGTAAAATCAAGAATCAACAAATGGGATGGATTCAAATTAAAAAGCTTCTTCTCAGCAAAAGAAATAATCAATGAAGTGAACAGAGAGCTGACATTCTGGGAACAAATCTTTGCCACACACACATCCGATAGAGCTCTAATCTCCAGGATATATAAAGAACTCAAAAAACTTAACACCAAAAAACCTAACAACCCAATCAATAAATGGGCCAAAGAGCTGAACACAAACTTCACAGAAGAAGATATACAATCCATCAACAGATATATGGAAAAATGTTCAACATCTCTAGCAATTAGAGAAATGCAAATCAAAACTACCCTAAGATTTCATCTCATGCCAGTCAGAATGGCAACTATCAAGAATACAAATAATAAACCGGATGTGATGGCTTACGCCTGTAATCTCAGCACTTAGGGAGGCTGAGACAGGAGAATC
This sequence comes from Geosciurus inauris, assembly GCA_004024805.1. NCBI lineage: Eukaryota > Metazoa > Chordata > Mammalia > Rodentia > Sciuridae > Geosciurus > Geosciurus inauris. The sequence continues at coordinate 82,381 of PVHX01005129.1, read as the reverse complement.
GCGAGTTCAAAGCCCCTCAGCAAGGGTGAGACACTAAGCAACTCAGTGAGACCCTGTCTCTACATAAAACACAAAATAGGGCTGGGGATGTGGCTCAGTGGTTGAGTGCCCCTGAGTTCAATCCCAGCACTAAACAAAAAAAAAGAATACAAACAACAACAATAAGTGTTGGTGAGGTTGTGGGGGAAAAGGCACGCTCACACATTGCTGGTGGAACTGCAAATTGGTACAACCAATCTGGAAAGCAGTATGGAGATTCCTTAGAAAACTTGGAATGGAACCACCATTTGAGCCTGCTATCCCACTGCTCGGTCTATACCCAGAAGACTTAAGAACAGCATACTACAGTGCTGCAGCCACTTCAATGTTTACAGCAGCTCAATTCACAATAGCTAAACTGTGGAACCAACCTAGATGCCCTTCGATAGATGAATGGATAAAGAAACTGTGGTATATGTACACAATGGAATATTACTCAGCAATAAAAGAGAATAAAATTATGGCATTTGCAGGTAAATGGATGGAGTTGGAGAATATCATGCTAAGTGAAGCACGCAAATCTCAGAAAACCAAATGCTGAATGTACTCGTTGATAAGTGGATGCTTCCCCATAATGTGGGGAAGGATATGAGAACAATGGAGGAACTCTGTTCACAGGAGTGTAAGGGGGGAGGGGTCATAGGAACAGTAAAGGTGGTAGCATATGATGGTCATCATAGCCCTAACGTTGTCTGACCGCATGTATGTTGTGACTCTATATCAGTTATAACCAGAGAAATGAAATGTTATCCTCTATCTGTGTACAATGAATCAAATTGCACTCTGTTAACATGTAAGCCTAAATAGAACAAATAAAATATGAAAAAAAATTTAAAAAAAAAGAAAAAGAATGGCCAATGGAAACTTGGAACTATATTAAAGAATAAAGAGCTCTAGAACTGGCAAAGTGTTTTTCCTAGTTTTCACTTGATTTTCAAATAGCCAGCATTCTAAAACAAAAGATAGCAATTTAATGAAGGGTTTATAAACATATAAAGTACAATATTGCAAAGGATGGGAGGGGAAGGAGAGGTTACAACTGTAAAGCCCATGTTTTACAAGTGGAATGATAGATGACTCAAGGATAGATAGCTATCAGTGATAGACTGATAGAACTCTATCAGTCAGGGTTCTCTAGAGGACCAGAATCAACAGGAAGTATAATTATAAAAAGGGACTTATTAGGTTGGCTTACATGACCAGAAGCTGTATAGTCCACAATGGCCGTCTGCAGGCTGGAGAGCTGGAAGAGCCAATAGCTGCACAGTCCAAGAGGCTGGAGCCCCAGAACAAGAGGGATCAATGGTGCTGCCCTAGTCTGAGACAGAAGGCTTCTGGAGAATCACTGGCAGAGTCCACTTTGGAAGAGTGAAGAAGCAAGAGTCTAATACCCTCAGACAATCACAGCAGCAACCAAGAACCCGGTCAAGAAAAATCAAGCTTGGTCTTCCAACTTTTATTCCATCCAAGCCATCATCCTATTGGATGGTTCTGCCCATGCTTAGGGAGAGTCTCCATTTCAGTTGGCTATCCCACATGCCAGTTGTTCCTAGATATACCCTCATCAACACACCCATAAGCCTCTTAATCCTCAGCATCTCTTAATCCAATGAAGTTGACAATTCAAATCAACCATTACAGGTACCTATTATAACTTGAAGAGCAGCTACTTACAGTTAGACAGAAATATAACAAATAAACCAATGATGGAGAAAAAAGGAAGGATTCAGCTAATTCAAGAAAAGGGAAGAAAAAGAGCCCAGGAATGGACAAAGCAGGTGGAAAACATTGAGATGGTCTACTTCAACCCAAACCTAATGTAACATTGACTTACATTAGCATAATTTAATAATTGCATTATTAAAATTAGGATCATAATTGCATTAAGTGAAAATGGTCTAAACAAACACTCTAATTAATGTTGGAGATGTAACTTAGTGGTAGAGCACTTGCCTAGCATGTGTGAAGCCCCAGGTTCAATACCTAGTACTTAAAAAAAACTATAATTAAAAGATTATTAAAATGGCTATAATGAGGGGCTGGGATTGTGGCTCAGTGGTAGAGCACTTGCCTCGCATGTGTGAGGCACTGGGTTCGATCCTCAGCATCACATAAAAATAAATAAAGATATTGTGTTCATCTACAACTAAAAAAAAATTAAAATAAAAAAATAAAATGGCTAACGAAAGCAGAAATCAACTATATGCTGCCCACATGCTTTGAATATAATAACAAGGTAAGCAAAATAGAAGCTTAAAAATATATGCACATATTAATCTGAAGAAATGGTGATATCAATATTAATATTAGTATCAGACATCAGCTATATTAATGTCAGACAAAGTAGGATTCAGAACAAATGATATTGCCAGGGATATAGAGATAGATTATAAAATTATAAAAATTACATTACAGAGTCATCAGAATGGCATAATAGCCTTTACCATGTATACATTTAATAAAAGAATTTTTCATTACATGAACTTTCCATTCCATTCCATTACTTTTCATTACAAAAACTTGCAGCATCAGAGAATGACAAATCCACAATTTTTGTTGGAGATTTCAATGTTCCTTTCTCATTATTTGATGGAAGAAGGAGACAGAAACAACTAGGATCATAGAAGACTTCAAAACACAAATAACCAACTTTACCTTGTTGACATTGGCACCCAATAGCACCTCACCTCAACAGATTCATTGATTACCCTTGCAGAACACCTCACCCAGCAGCTCTACACCCAGGGATCTTTGTCAAGCACACATGGAGCATTTGATAGAGTAGGCTATATTCTGAATATGAAGAAAATCTCAATAATCAAGAAGATTGAAATAGTATAGACTATGTCCTCTGAACAAAATGAAATTAATTTAGAAATAAAAGTTTTCCTGAAGGATTCCCAAATGCTGGGAAATTAAGCAATGTATTTCTGAATAACCCACAGAGCAAAGAAGAAATCCAAAGAGAAAGTGGAATTTATGCTGAACCTAGGGAAGATGATGTGTGAGGTGCAGCCGGCGCAGAGCTCATAGGAAGTTTCATAGCTTTAAATGTTCATAAGAGAAAAGAAGAAAGGTTGAAAACCAGTTCCTTACATTTCCATCTTAGGAATTAGGAAGAGCAAATTAAACCCAAAGGAAGTAATAAAGGTAAGAGCAGAACTTATTAAAATAGAAAATGGAGCCGGGCATGGTGGCGCACGCCTATAATCCCAGCAGTTTAGGAGGTTGAGGCAGGAGGATTACAGATTAGAAGTTGTGTGACTTTATGCCAATAGATTTGACAGTTCAGGTGAAATGCAGGTTTGTTTAAAAACAGAAATTACCAAATGTACTCCAAAAAATGGAAAATTCACATAGTCCTGTTAAAGAAATTGAATTTGTAGTTTTCCATGATCAAATGGCTTTGCTTATACATTTATCAATTAAGGAAAAAATAATATTAATCCTGTACAAAAGTATTCAGAACATAAGAGGAGACATTTCCCTACTACTTTGATAAAGCTAACATTAGCCTGACAGCCGGAAGCTGAGAAGGAAAACTATAGACTGGGACCCTTCATTTACATAGACACCAGTGTCCTTCAGAGAATTTTAGATTGTCAAATCCAGAAATAGATAAGAAGAAAGGTATTTCAGGAATGCCAAGAAGGATTGATATAAAAATCCATCAAGATGGGGGCTGGAATTGTAGCTCAGCGGTAGAGCGCTTGCCTCGCATGCGTGAGGCCCTGGGTTCGATCCTCAGCACCACATACAAAGCAATAAAATAAAGACATTGTGTCCATCTACAACTGAAAAAATATTTAAAAAAAAAATCCATCAAGATGATTTTCTACAGTAAAAGAATGGAGGAGAAAGCCATATGATCACTTCAATAGATGCACAAAATGCATTTGAAAAAATGGAAAAAATATATATATATATATATATTTTGTGTGTGTACCAGGGATTGAACCCAGGGGCCCTCAACCACTGAGCTATGTCCCCATTTTATATATATATATATATATGTATTTTATTTTGAGACAGGGTTTCAGTAAGTTGCTTAGGGCCTCAGTAAGTTGCTGAGGTTGGCTTTGAACTTACGATCCTCCTGCCTCAGCCTCCAGAGTTGCTAGGATGACAGGCATGTCCCTCCATGCCCAGTATAAAATATATATTAACAAAGCAAAAACTAGGAGTGCATAGAAACTTCACCAGCTGATAAAGGACATCTACAAAAAGCCTCCAGTAACACTGTCCCTAGCAATGTACAACAAATTGCTTTCCTCCTAAGCTAACAAAGAAGGCAACAATAGACACTCTTACCAGTGTGCCAGTCGTGGGTCAGTGTCCCTGGGGAATTGGTTCCAGGACCCCCAAGGATAACAATCTGCAGGTGCTCACGTCCGTTGTTGAAATGGCGTAGTATTTGCATGAAACCTCTCCCAAACACTTTAAAGCAGTTCTGGGTTACTTATAATACTCAGGACAATGTAAATGTGTAAATAGTTGTATGGTTTAGGGTATTACGACAAGGGAAGAGTATGTATGTTCAGCACAGATATTTTTGGGTTTTTTCCAAATATTTTCAATCCAAAGTTGGTTGAAACAGCTGATGCAAAACCCCCAAAATGAGGGCCGTGTGAGTAGTAACATGGTCATAGTCACTGACAGTAATACACAAGTGAAATAAGTAGTTGGTTCATTGCAGCATCACAATTGTACTTATGATAAAATTCTTCTGTTTATCATTCTGTTTGAAGACACCTTATTTGATACATATCATTAACTCATTAACATCAAGCTCATGGCCAGCCGCACGATGACACCTGCCTGCATGGAGCTTACCTAACACACAGATGTTCTCCACAGGAGACATCGCAGCCTTTGTAAGCTTAGCAACTGAGATAGTCCTTCGGCACTGTTTGGGGGACCATCTTAACCATCAAAATCACCAACTGAAAGCCTAAAATTCAGAATATATGGTACTGAACATACACAAAAAGAATCCTCATTTCCAGCTGGCAGAAGGCAGATGCTGTCTTGTCCAGCCTTCGTCAGGAGCAGGCACATTGAGCAGTTCCAGTGTGTCCCACTCGGCACCTCTCCTTGAATGACCTTGAAAGTACTGAATATTCAGTTTGGAGCACACATATCTTTTAGTAAGTGGGTGAATTATTCACAAATTTGGACTCCATGAACAATGAAGATTGACAACTCATTTTGAACTAATTTTTTTTGAACTAATTTTGAACACATTTCCAACGGTAATAAAAAGAGGGAAAGCTATAGTTACTATGTATTTCTGTTTCGAATCATTGGAAGAGAGAATTTTGAATATTCTCTCCACAGAGAAATCCTAAATGTTTAAGGAGATGGATATAATAATTGCCCTGATTCAGTCACTACACAACATATTTGTGCAGTTCTAGAATGTCACCAGTACAGACTCTCAGTGGGTATACTCTTAGTACCTGTCTTCTTTCGCTTATCCAAATATTTTTGAGGTTCATCCATGTTTGTGTGTCTCGGTTCATTCTCTTTCTTGCTGAGGACTATTCCATAGGATGAGTATTTCCTACTATGTTCACCCATTATTCTTTTGTTAGTGAACATGTTGAGTTTCCTGTCTGGGGCTATTTTGAGCAAAGCCACTATCATGCACAAGCATTTGTATAGACATGTTTTCACTCAGGTAAGTAACCAGCAGGAGAATTGTGGACTGTTTCTCCAGCTCGCTCAGTCTGTTGACATTGGGGCCAGATAACTCTTAGGGGTTATCCCATGCACCGTAAGATTTCTTGGCCTGTATCCACTTGGTCAGTAACAGCCCCTCAGTGATGCAAACTAAAAATGTCTCAGACGTGGCCCCTGGTTAAAAACCACTGTAGAATTTAGATGTCCTTTTGTGGATATTAATAAAATTATGAAAGCAAATAGTGCTCCCTAGGGGAAACATTTTGCCTTCAGATGCATAAATATTTCTCAGAGTTTCTTTACCAGGGTAACCCAAATCAGATCCCTCATTCATTCACAGAAGCTCTGTTGAGTGTATTTCATTCAAAAGTTCCAAAGCCCTGGGCCCATTGTGCATGGAGGTTGCAAAGAACAGGGTGGTTTTAGGGACACATTTTTGGTTGTTTTATCATGGGTGCTACTGTTAGATGCTGTCACTACCACATCAGCTTGATTCTTGGTCACATGTGTGGCAGTACCTGCAGCACCGCCTTTCCTGTATAAGCTTTCCAGGCACTTGAAGACTCTGATGTTGCCGTCCCATTTCTTATCTGTGCTTGATACACATTTTTTGGCAAGAAACATTAGCTTGCAGTATTTTCGAGGCAGGCTGGTAAATGCTTGAGTAGTCATTTCAATGGGAGAATTTATCGGAGGCAAGAGCTTCATATGGGAACGTGTGTCTTTTCTGATGAGCAGTCACTTGGCCTTGATTTTTGCCAGAGCTTCCCATCCACACTGTAATCTTGGCCTCATCAGCAGAGTCCGTGTGTGACTGTTGCTGGATCCACATTCCTCTCAATGTGGGCATTAACTGAGTGATTCTGTAATTTGCCTTAAAATGCGAAGAAGATCATTCTGTAGCTGTCTTTTAATGAGAACTTGTGCTTTCTGCCATGGATGTTTATGTTTTCCTGACAAGACCTCAGCAAGGGTGGGAAGGGCCCGGTGGTGCTGTGATGGTCCTTGGAAGCAGCAGCGAAGTCCCTGTGCAGTATGGCCACCAGCTTCCCCTGACATGACCCATGTGGTCCTATCAACATTTCCAGAGTAAAATGTCTCCTGATGCAGGAGAGAGGAAGAGGCTCTGGGCTGCTACCCATGCAGGTTAATCCTGATAGGTGTCGAGAGTGGCCAGATAGAAAAGCTGAGAGAAGGTGGCCATATTGTTATTCTGATCACATCTTTATGATTTCTAGGGTCCCTTGAGAAGAAGGCAGGACCAGTGGCCTGAATCCTCAATGACTACTTAATGAAATTATGAAGGCCAGTTGGGCAGGGTGATATACACTTGTAATCCCAGCTCCTCAGGAGGCTGAGGCAGGAGGGCCATGAGTTCGAGGCCAGCCTCAGCAACTTAACCAGCCCACCTGGCCCCCCCATCTCAGGGAAGAAATTTGCAAATGCCAAGCATTATATGAAGCATTTCACTTTTCTAGTCTCTTATGTTTTCTAATGATGGGAAGTGTTGTAACACCTTTAGGAGGTGTCCCTACAGATGAGGCAGCAAATTCAGAGGACACCCAGCACCTGATCAAAGAGCCGGTGCCTCACTGAGCAAGCTCCAAGCCCAGCCCGCCACTGAACCCTAGGGCTGTTCTTTTGCTACTGTGCACAAACTGTCCATCCAGATTTGAAACCCAGCCTTACTGGTTTCCAATCAGAAAGGTTTAGCCTTCCCTACCCTGCATAGAAATGCTCCAGGACCGACATCTTAGGGAATTGATAATTAAGTGGCTAAATTATGTGTTTCTGAAACAGAAATTTATGCTTTGCCCGTAACGAGGTGGGGACAGGCAGGAACTGGGTAGGGGAAGGGAAGCAGGTTACCCTAAAGCCACATGGAACCAGACAGCCGAAACAGGAGGCTTTGTCTGAAGGCGGAGTACAGTGCTCCCCAGGTGTAGGTGTGGCGTGCTAAGGTGTCCTGGGCACAGCTCTCCAGATAGGGCCACCGCCAGAGAACACCTAGCTTATCACTTTTGCTCGTTCTCTACCTTCATTGCTTCAGCCTGCCACTCATCGGTCCCTGATTTAAAGGATTGAGTTTGCAAAGCCATTCGCTAATTATGACCCCACGAGGCACTTCTGGCTCCAGCCGGAGTGAGTGGGCAGGAGCCAATGCACAGCCGTGGCCTCCCATGACCAGCTGTGATTTAGAGCAGAATCTTTGAGAGAAGTCTAACTGCCTGAATTACTGTTCTTTTATATGTTTTTAAATGAGAATGTAAAGGCCAAGGGCATTTTTCCCCATTTAATACTATTAAATCCATCATTAAATCTCTTGCTGAACACTGGCTGATTTTAATGATGCCCTCAAGTACCCATTCTGGTGCTTGACTGTGTTAATATTGTTGTATATATAGATACAATAAATAATGCTTAGCTAAGATGGTAGGGGAAGCATTACTGTGTGTATCAATAAAAATAGTCGCACTAATGAGACCAAGTGTCAGGAACAGATGGCGTGGCGGGAACCCAGCCACTACAACTCAGGTTCAACAAAGCTCCGTGGCATGTGGCATCCATCCGTAAAACAAGCCCAAATCCTCTAAATATTTTATATCAAGTTGGCATAAAAGGATTAAATTGAAGTTATAGTTTATATTTTTACAATCTGACTTTATAGCACTGTGGCATAAAAGCCACAGATATGCTTTTCGGTGTCTGATGTGTTTGCTGGCCCCACACCTCTGGCTTCTGGGCAGACATGCTTGTCGCAGATACTTACCTACGTGATTCCTTACCACAGGGCTCAGCTGCACTTGCTTTTGTATCACCTTATTTTATCTGAACATCAATATTCTGTCCCTCATTTTTGATTATGTTAATCTTTAATCATTGGAATAGCCCCAACCAACATTTAAGGAAATAAAGTCGTCCTCCATTATCTATAGAAGCTATGTTCTAGGAGGAGCTATGTTCTAAGATGCTCTGCAGATGCCTGAAGCCATGGACATTACTAAACCCTGTATGTTCAGGTTTTTCCCATATATACATAGCAATGGTAAAGTCTGTTTTATTAATTAGGCACAGTAAGAGATTAACAACCATAACTGCTAGCAAAATAGAACAGTTACAACAATATGCTATAATAAAAATGATGTGAATCTCATTCATCATTTAATTTTAGAATTTTCTGATTAATATTTTTAGACTATGGTTGAACATGGGTAATGGAAACCATGAAGGAGGGGAAACTCCTGGACAGTGACCTAATGCTGGTGGTGGCTTCTGATCTGCTATCTCATGTGAGCCTCACCTCAGCCCTGAATGTCACATACTGTTCTCAGTCCCCATTTACAGATGAGGAAACTGGGCTACAGATATTAAATAACACAGAGCACAAGTGGCAAAGCTGGCATTCAAGCCCAGCTGGTTGGACCAAGAACACAGATTCCAACTCCCTGATACTCTGATGCCAAATGCATCCAGCACTGTGCAAAAACACATGCAAAATTTGAGAGTAGACATTCAATGAGCACTCGTGAAATGTGCAGAGAATCAGTAAATTAAAAGTAAATCAAATCATCTTGCTCTAGGTGAACTCAGAGTTCTAACTTCTTCAAAGCTGAAACTGACTCAGGCACCCAGAATTCCTGGCATGTATGGAAACAGAAGCTTTCTAAAGAGTTCTAAAGCCATCCATGTATTCAGCGGAAGAACCGATGGCTGAAAAGACTCTCATCCCCTTTTCATTTCCCTGCAGAACTTCTGATGAGATTCCACTGTAAAAGGAGGAAAGGGAGAAGGAGAGAGTAAAGTTTTATTCTTTCCAAGCTAATCTTCCTCCCGTCTTTAGTTGTAACCTTGACAGGTAATTGTTAGAGATTTGGGTACAATGTTCGAGCCAGCCTTGTCCTTATCAAGACGGGCTGAATCTACCTCTGTGCTTTAATTTTAAATTCAGAAGTGGTTCCTTAACACAAGTGTGGCATCGAGGCTGTGCATGACCCCGTCACCTGATGAGCCCTTTGCTGTAGTTCTCTGCATGCATTTCCTGTTATAGGATGCCACTTGGTTAGAGCTGAGGATGACTTATCCAAGCTTCATTAGGAGACAGACCCAGGCAGTCTCACCTGCATCTCTTGCCTCTCTCTTCCCCTGCATTTCCCACTTCTGCATCCCCCGTGGGCCACCAGGACACAGCAAGGATGAAAACCAGCAGAAGAGAATAAAACATCCCAGGGTCCTAGGGCCACCGCTGTGTGTACCCACTCAGCAAGATACAAACAGTTTGAGAAACCACAGTTGAGATCCCCTCAAGAGACGACTGCAGAGCTGGAATTAAAGAGTGAGGCTGGAATACTCAGGTGGCCAGGACATATTTGCAAAGAAAAAAATCCAAAAAATGCTAATATGACCTAATATGTCAGGTCACTACCGATTTTTAGACTCGATATACTCATGATAGAAACAGTCTGTCACCAAGGTAGTTTAAAGGGTCTGGATTAAATGGTAGGGAACTATAATTAGATTTGATATATTCTTACTTTAGACCCCCAAATAAAAAACTGGCTAAGAGAATTGAAGTCCACCTCATTCAGTAAGAAAATGGCACTTGTGTTCTAACACCTTACAGGGCTTGGTCCCCCTCATGCCCACAGCCTGAGATTTTAAAGTTGAGAAACAAACTCACATTATTCTAACATCCTATCTAAGTCTGATGTATATTGCTAGAGCTTTGTGGTTCCTGTAGTTTGTGTTACCAGCTCATCCACCTTCAGGTCACCCTTTGCTCCAATCTGTTTCTGGACCATGTAGGGAGGTACCTCCAGGCCTTATGGCTGGCATCTCCCTCCTGTGCTGTGACCTCCACAAGCCCTTCATGGGACCTCCTGTGCTTTATCAGATCTGGAAGCTGCAAAGGTTTGACAGGGTGTCACGCTCATACACACACTCCAAGACCTGAAGGGTCCTCGACACCATCAATGAGGATGCTGGAGACAGCAGACCCAACAGCTCACCAGAATCACACTTCTAGGTGAGAAAATGTCCAAAAAGATAAAGTCCTGGTGATTCTGGGTGCTTTGGGTTGGCTGTGATGGACAGATGCTGTATCCAGGTTCCCTAAGGGCTCCTTGCAATATATGCTACAAAGATACAAAGCATGGTATCTGTGCTTAAGCACATAGTAGGTTCTCAAAAGAAAGTGTTGATATCCTACCTCAGGCAGACTTAGGAGACCCTCTTGAATCACTTTCCTTTTTTGTGGGATCTCCAACATGAACTTTGAAGCTGAAGTAGAAGACTTCAGACAAGTATCTGGACTTCCATGTTCAGAGTGATCTCTTGACAAATTCTTCCCTTTTCTGGAAGTTTTTGCAAAGAGCCACAAATTATATCTGAATTCTAAAAAAACAGTCAAGCTCAATGCCTTATTACAGATGATTTGAACAATGACATTGTTTGGTTGAGAAAAGAAAACGCATTTTACCAGGGACAGAGCGTGACTTGGTCTTGGGCTAGCATGAGGCTGCCGGAGGTCCTCTCTGTCAGTAACCTTCAGCTCTCACGTCCGTGGCGCTCTCCGTGGAGAGGCCTGAGCGACATGTCCTGAGAGAGGGTGAGTTCACTCACATCAAAACTGCAGCATGTACATTTGTACCCTCTAGTCAGCATCCTCTGCGCGCTATCCGTGGACACTGGTGATACTCAGGGCCCCTGGAACGGGCAGGCTTCAGACAATGGGGTGCTGCCTAACTGCCCTTCAGAATCTCCAGGGTTAGGGAGAAAGGTAGAGGGTCATCTGCTCGGGTTGGGAGGAGACTGTTGAACAGGTGTTGCTGGGGACGTGGGGAGTAGGTTGTAATGGATTTGTCCACCACCATCCTCTGCAAAAGAGAGGGCCAGCCTGGGCTGGAGTTCCAGCAGCCATTCACTCTCTTGCTCCCCATTCAGCTCTCTGAAACTCCAGAAACTTCTCTAAGGACTTTTGAATGTTGAAATGATTTGTCTGGGGGCTGGGATTGTGGCGCAGTGGTAGCGTGCTTGCCTAGCACGCGTGAGGCACTGGGTTCGATCCTCAGCACCACATAAACATAAAACAAAGATATTCTGTCCACCTACCACTAAAAAAATAAATAAATGTTAAAAAAAAAAAAAAGAAATGATTTTTCTGGAAAATATCCAAGCTTAGGAAAACAGATCCTCCATAGAAGCCAAAAGAAGCATTTGTGACTTTTTTTTTTTTTTTTTTTTTTTGGCTTCTGGATGTCTAAATGCCTTCAGTGGAAAGTATCTTGAGACTTGTTCTGGGGATCTGAATCCCTATTTGTACCTTCAGACATCTTGACTCTGAATTCCCCATAAATGCCCTGCATGTGTATGTGTTGGGGTGGAGGGATTTCCCCGCAAGCCTAATTACCACTGAAACGTCAGACGGCAGGGGAGGCCTGAGCCTTTGATGTTTTGATGAAAGGAAAGTGGGGAAGCAATTTAGGGGATGCTTTCCAACTAGATCTCTTGAGATCCAGTGTCACAGGCCAAGGTTACAAAGTTTCAGGATCCATATCTCTTTCTCTCTCGCACGTGCTCTCTCTCCCTCTCAGAATTAGTGCCTTTATGTTTACTAGTCTTTTTCCAGATGTTTGCAGTACAGGGATTTTGGTAACATTGACATAAACCTTCTACTGTGCTACTACAGTCATTCCAGTGTAAAGATCCTAGTCCAGAGAAAGACTCTTCACGCCCAAGAGATTGACATTGAAACATTGGCATAAATAGTTTAGGAATGAAAACTTTCAGGTTCCTGCAGCAATAGGTCTAGGTATGTGCATATTTGTTTATTGGGACTGAAATCCCCCAGGTAGTAAAGTCCTACATGAGCTTAAATGTCACACAGGCAGGAAGGTGTACATCTCAGCCTTTCTCCCACATCACGTCAAAGGGAGTGCATTAAATTTCCAATGTCCGGAAAACAAAATTGTAAAATATCTTTTCTCTGTAGTTGGATTTATATTAAATTCAAATCAGTCTCTATTAATATTTTGCTGTGCTTGATTAACCTAAAAACAATGCAAGACCAGGTGTGGTGGCACATGCTGGTAATCCCAGCAGTACGGAGGCTGAGACAGGAGGATCACAAGTTGGAGGCCAGCCTCAGCCACTCAGCAAGGCCCTAAGCAACTTAGCAAGACCCTGTCTTAAAATGAAAAATGAAAAGAGCTGATGTGGCTCCATGGTTAAGCACCCCTGGGTTCAATCCCCAGTACCAAAAAATTAAAATAGTGCAAATACCCTTTTGATATAATATTTCTTACCCCCAGCCTTTGTCTCCTCTTCTGTTTCATTCATTCATTTGTTGAACAAATGTACTCAATCCCCTGCTGTGGACCCTCCTATCTTTTAGGCCCCAACTTGAAGCCAAGGATGCAGCAGGCCTGTTCTGTGGAAGGCCAGTCTCTGTCAGGACTACTCAGTTATACCTTTGTAGCACAGAAGCCGCCATCGATGGCAGTAGTGTGTGAATGGCTGAGCCCTGTCTTAAGAGACTGCAGTGCACAAAACAGAAAGCTCCCTGTCCTCTTGAAGCTTACGTATTAGTGGAAGCAGACAAGGAACAAATAGAGCAATAAATATATAAATGTCAGGCAGTGATGGGTGCTCAGAAGGAAAATAAGGCAGGGTGGGAATAGAGAACATGTATTATGCAAGTATTATGAAAGAACAGTCAGCCAGGGAAGCCATCTCTACTGATGTGACAGTTGAGCAGCGACCTAACAATGGAGGGAGTAAGTGGTGTTGCCATCACTGAGTTGAGTGAGTGGACAAAGTAGGGGGAACAGCAGGTACAAAGGCCCTGGGGCAGAAACCTGGTTGATTAGTTTGGAGATGCATCAAGGAGGTCATCATCACTGGCGTAGAGTATGAAAGGGGAGAATGATGAGAACTGAGTCACAGAGGGAACCAGGAGTAGATTAGATAAGGACCTGAGGTTTTATTCTCCATAAATAGGAAACCATTGGAAGTTTTTCAGCAGAAGAGTGAGATGATCTGTTTTTTGTTTTCAGTGATCCCTCTGGCTATAATAGGGAGAAGAGATGTGTCAGGGGACATGGGTGGGAGCAAAAGGCTTAAGAGTCAAATGAAGCTGGGCGTGGTGACGCACACCTGTAATCCCAGTACTTAGGGAGGTTGAGGCAAGAGAATCACAAGTTCAAAGCCAGCCTCAGCAATGGCGAGGCACTAAGCAACTCGGTGAGACCCTGTCTCTACGTAAAACACAAAATAGTGCTGGGATGTGGCTCAGTGGTCAAGTGCCCCTGAGTTCAATCCCCGGTACCAAAAAAAAAAAAAAAGAGTCAAATGAGAGGTGAGAGGTGATAGTTGCTTGAACCCACGTGGCAGCCATGGAGAGGTCACATGTGGTTGGACTCGGGCTCATTTTGAAAGGTTGCACTAACAGATTCCCTGGAAGACTGTGTGTTCAGTCTAAAAGAAAGAGAAAGGTGAAGATGAGTCCAAGGTTTTGATCTGAACACCTGGAAGGAAGAAGGTGCCATTCACTAGAAAGGGGAAGATGGCTGGAAAGCAGGTTGATAGTCGAGATCAAGAGCTCCGTGTCCAATACCTTACATCTGGGTGCTGTGTAGGAGGTGCCTGGAAAGCAGCTACATACCCAAGTTGGAAATGAAAGGAAAGTTGCCAGTTAGCAGGATAAATCTGGCCAGGATGAAATGGCCCAAAACATAAGTGCTTTTGCAAAAAAGAAGCGGTTTCAGTTATTTCAAAGTCCAGAAGGAGAGAAGGATCTTGAAAAGGAAACTGGGGTGAAGCGGCCCTGGAGGAAGAAGGGGAGCTAAGGGTAAGCGACTTGACTGGCAGGTGGAGATTGATTCGAACAACCCACTGGAACAGTGCTGGGAGATTCCGTGAGGGTGGAGGCTGCGCGTGAGGGAGACCAGGACACCAGACCAGCCTCAGCTCAGCGCCCTGCCTGGTGTCAGAGGAGGTCAAAGTGGGAAGTCCAGGCAGTCCTTCCAAGCAGTTTTGCTCTAAAGGGGAGCAGGGAGATGAGAGGATTGCTCAAGCATGCTGTCTGGAGAGGGAGTGTGGAGATGGGCGATAAATCCTACAGCTCCATGGCTCCATGATGGTAAAAATGGCCCGTAGCCGTGGGTTAAGAGCAGATGATCGTTAAATGCTCTGGTGGCTTTAGTGGAGCTTCAGATAGTGGGCTTTTAGTTTTGATGGGATCTTAAAATGGTGTCCTCTGTGGCTCCCATCAGTATAATTAGAAGAAGTTTTCCATGTATGCGTGACTGTGGATGTAGGCTGGAAATAAGAAAACCCGAATCCTGTTCCTGGGGCCACCATTTGCTAATGTTGTATCTTTGGGAAAGTTTCTGAGCTTTAATTTCTTCATGGATATTAATAATATTAATGGATACTAATAACAATAACTGTGGAGTCACTGTCCCCGGTTTTGGGGTTTTTTTTGTAAAAATTCCTTTAAAAATATGAACCACCACACTGGTATGTGATATTATTAACATATTGATCATTTTCCTGTTGTTTTAAGAATTATGGAGCATTTTTGATTAACAAATAATAATTGTGCATAGTTATGAGATATAGTGTGATGATTCATGTATACCATGTATAATGACCAAACCAGGGAAGTTTGACCCTAGTTCCCTAAATAACTCAGTATCATGAGCTGATTAGTAAACACTGCATACATGGATTGAAATATCACACTGTATCCCATAAGTGTGTACAATTAAAACAATAACAATTACTGGAATTTTTTTAATTTAAATTTTCATACCAAGAATTCAAAGTTAATTTCCTATGTTGAAATTACTACATTACACCAGCATTACAAAATAAATGGTAAAACTGCATAAGCATTGTAATAAATGCAAAAAAAAAAATCTTTTTACAAAGTTCAATACCCTTTCATGATTGAAAAAAAAAAACACTTAACAAACTAGGAATAGAGGCAGACCTTCTCAGCCTACGAAGGGTGTCTCTCGAAAACCTACAGCTAACACCGTATTTCAGGTTCAAAGAGTGAATACTTTCTCTCTAGGGTCAGGAGCTGAACAAGAAGGTGTGTTCACACCACTTCTGAACAAGGAGGTGTGTTCACACCACTTCTATCTAGTCCACATTGCCCTGGAAGTACTAGCCAGCACAATTAGGCAAGAAGAAGAAAACAAATACCACTCAAATTGGAAAGGAAAATATAAAACTATAGGTGACATCATCTTCTATATAAAAATACCCTGAAGACCCAACCTTCTCTCCCATACACAGTTATTGCTAGTAGGCAAATCCAGCAAAGTGGCTGGATACACAATCAATATACAAAAATTCAGTGTCATTTCCATACACCAGTAGTGAACAATCCAAAAATGAAATTTAAGGAAACAATTCTATTTACAGTATCATCAAAAGAAGAAAATACTTTAGAAGAAACTTAGCAAAAGAAATACATTATTTTTACACTGGAAACTAAAAGACATGATTGAAAGACTTAAGATTGGTAAGATGACAGTACTCCCCAAATGGATCTACACATTCCGTGCAAACCCTATCACAATTCCAGTTGCTTTTTGTGCATAAATGGACAAGCCAATCTTAAAATACAGGTGGAAATACAAGAGACCCCCCAAAGCCAAAATAACCTTGAAAAGAAGAACAAGATTAACGCACATGCCCTTCCACAAAGTAGCAACAATCTAGACATTGTGGTACCGGCATGAGAATGCTGTATAGGCCAATGTAACAGAATTGAGAATCTATAAATAATTCTCTTATCCCATGGTCAATTGATTTTTTTTAATAAGGATATCAACTCCATTCAATGAGGTAAATAGTCTTTACAACAAATGGTGCTGGGACAACGTGGGTATCCATATACAAAAGAATAAAGTCAAACCCGTACCTTGCGCTATATTCAAAAATTAAACCAAAATGGATCAAAACCTAAATTTTAGATCCAAAACTATAAAATCTTTAAAAAAAAAAAAAATATTTAGGTATAAGTATTCATGACCTTGGATTGGGCCGTGATTTCTTAACTATGACATCAAAAAGCATAAGCAACAAAAGAAAAAGTAGCCAGGCATGGTGGCCCATGCCTGTAATACCAGCTGCTCAGGAGACTGAGACAGGAAGATTGCGAGTTCAGTGCCAGCCTCAGCAAAAAGTGAGGTGCTAAGCAACTCAGTGAGACCCTGTCTCTAAATAAAATACAAAATAGGGTTGGGGATGTGGCTCAGTGGTAGAGTGCCCCTGAGTTCAATCTCTGGTACCAAAAACAAAAAAAAAAAGTAAAAGTAGATTAAGTTGTTGGACTTCATCAAAATTTAAAAATTTTGTGCTTCAAAGAACAGTATCAAGAAGGTGAAAATAAAACCCATAAAAAGAGAAAATATTTTTTCTCTTTGGAGATTTGCAAATATTTGGAGAAAATATTTGCAAATCATAAGTCTGATAGGAGTCTCTTATCCAGCATATGTCAAGAACTCTTACCACTCAACAATTAAAAGAGAACTCAATTAAAATATTGGGCAAAGTATTTGAACAGACATTTCTTCAAAGAAGATGTCCAAATGGCCAATAACTACATGAAAAGATGTTCAGTATCATTGGTCATTAGGGAAATGTAGGTAAAAACAACAATGAGTTAGGCAGAAGTAATGATGTGCCCTGTGATCTCAGCCACTGGGTAGGCAGAGGCAGGAAGATTGTGAGTTCCAGACCGGCCTGGGCAGCATAGTGAGATTCCGCCTCAAAAACAAAGAACCTACAATAAAACAGCATACCCGCTAAGATGGCTAGAATAAAGAAACCAAGTGCTGACAATGATGTGGACAGATGAGAACCCCAGCCATTGCTGGGGGTAGTGTCAAATGGTGCAAAGATTAGGGAAGGTAGTTGATGGTCCTTTAGCAGTTGAAAGCAGTTACATATGCCGCAATAACTCCGCTCCAAGGTGTATATCCAAGAGAAAACACAGGCTCGCCCAGACATGTGTGCATGATGTCCACAGTGGCACTGTCCATGATAACCAAAGAGCTGGAACAACCTAAGTACTCTCAGCTGATGTGTAGATAAGGAAATTGCGGTAGAGTCGCACAGGAAATCTTGTTCCGCCATAAAAGGGAATAAAGTACTGATATCTGCTACAACATGGATGAACCTCAAAAACGTTTGCCACGTGAAAGTAGCCAGGCACCAAAGGTCACATCTCGTAGGATGCCGTATGTACAGAATGTCCGGGATGGGCGAATCCATGGCGATGGAACATAGCTAGTGATTTTTCAGGGATGGGCAGAGGTTGGAATGGGAGGCGCAGGGTTTGCTTTCTGGGTGGTGGAAATGTTCTGGAATTGGGTGGTGGTGATGGTCACATGACATTGCAAATAAGCCAAAAATCACGGAATTTTGCGTTTTTAAATATTTGCAGTAGTGAGTTTTGTATAAGTTTCATCTCAGTTTTTTAGAAGGTAGTTTGTAATATCTGGTAAAAATATAACCATTGAGATGTCAGGCTCTGAGATGCCAGGAAGCTGCAGCTGAGACATTCCTTTTAGTGGGAAGTGGTCACCTTGTGCAGGACGGGCCTCCCTGAACCCCTGTGCAGGTGCCCATGGACACTTACAAAGCCCCAGTCTTCGCATCCCAGCTCCTTGCCTGAGGATTGTGAAGGTAGATCGTTTAGACGTTACAACCAGAGCTCCACACAGGACACAGGGGAACTTCTGTGGAAGTGCCTGTTGCCTGAACTGCGTGGGTGGTGAATTTAATGCTTAGAGCTTCACCACTGCCTGTCTAAATTTCACGGTTTGAGAGTCATGCATCAGCCTGTTTTCCCACAGCCAATATAAATGAAAACCGCTGAGCTTCCTCACATCATCACTAGTGGACATCTGGAGCTAGCCCCTGATGTCCCTCACTCACCCACCTCCGCATCACTAAGAGTCCAGTGAGAAGATCTCTCAGGGCCTCCTCTTCCTCTAACCAAATTCAGGATGATCCAGAAGGAGGGGCCAGGCTTTATTAAACACCATGCTCCTCTGGTTATTAACTGTCGCATGTTCATTTCTAAGTGCCACTGCATTTAATGTAACTTTTCCATCATTCCCTGGTCAACAGATGCTAAAACTACAAGCTTATGAAAGTTTTGCCTGAGGAAGATATTCATAGGCTGGAATATTTGAGGAGGAAATGCTTCCAGAGAGGTGGCTTTTCTAAGCTCTCCTGTCTTTTTTTTTTTTTTTTTTTTTTTAGTATTTATTGGTGCATAATAATTATACACAATAG
This sequence comes from Geosciurus inauris, assembly GCA_004024805.1. Taxonomy (NCBI): domain Eukaryota; kingdom Metazoa; phylum Chordata; class Mammalia; order Rodentia; family Sciuridae; genus Geosciurus; species Geosciurus inauris. The sequence continues at coordinate 63,343 of PVHX01005129.1, read as the reverse complement.
TGGGATTCATGGTGACGTATTTGTACACGCCTTTTTTTTTTTTTAATATGTTTTTAGCTGTAGATGGACACAATGTCTTTATTTTATTGCTTTGTATGTGGTGCTGAGGATCGAACCCAGGGCCTCACGCATGCGAGGCAAGCGCTCTACCGCTGAGCCACAATCCCAGCCCCTTGTACACGCCTTTATACACATGTTTATATGGTGCACACAGACATGCCATCACAAAAGCACTCTTGTAGGTAACGAGTCATGAACAGATACCTGGGTACTAGATGGTCAGACAGAAAACACTGACATTCGTGCAGAAGAGAGAATGCAGATGGGAGCAGAGAAAGGACATTGTCCCTGCCGTTGTTTGGAGCTGAGCAGAGTCACAGTGGAACACATAGGCTGGAACCTTCTGTTGCTCTCTGCACGTGCTGCGAACCCCTGTGCTTCCTTTCCTCGATTCTTTGCACATTCCTTTATTCTTTGAACAAAAATACTCATTGAGCTTCATTCAGTGTCAGGTACTGTGTGAGGTACTGGGGACAGCAGCAGATCTGTAGGTGAGAGAGGAGGAGGAAGAGAAGGAAGAGACCAGAGGAAGGGGAAGGGGACAAGTGCTCCGGGCAGAGGGAGCTCCAGGCAGGCTGGACAAATGCTCTGGGAGCAGCTGTCATTTTGAGTACTTCAGAGACTACCCTGCCTTCTGGCACTCAGGCCCGGAACAAACCGGCTGAAACCTGTCTTTGTAGCAAAGTCCGATCTGCAGGAGCCAGGCCATATGGACACACGTGCTGCCTATTAGAGCTGGTGGTGCTGAAACTAATATTCCTAGAATTTTTTGTTTTTACTTTTCTTAAGTTACCCCCAGAGCCTGCTTCAGTCATGCTGGGCAAGCTCCCAGGGCCAGGCCAGGCAGGACACAGACTATAGGAACATCTGCTCTGCAGAGCCACCTCAACTGGTGCAAGGAGGCTGACTTCTCCGTGCATCCAGACAGCGCCTGCAGGGAGGTCACATGGCCCAGCCCTCGTCTTCGCAGCACTTTCATAGATGGAGAAAGAAAGAGCACCAAGTGAAAAGCCTGCCAGATGTTAAAGGTGTATGGCTAGCTCGCAATCCTGATATGAAGTCACTCAAGCAAATTATAGATGAGCCTTGTACTTAAGCAGGAGATAGAGAAGCATTCAAGGCCAAGTAGATAGGATGCATACCCCAGCCAAGGCGGTGCAAGGACCCAGGTCTCTGGGCACTATCTTTCCTCCTTGGAGAAAAGCCCAAGGACCTCTCCCCATGACCAGCCTTGGGGCCTGCAGATGCCCATGGAGTCCAGGCTCAAGCCTCTGAGCAGCACCCTTCTCTCTGAAGACATGGACGGGCCTGGGTTGGACAATACACTTTGGGAGGAGTGGTTAGCTTCCTCCAGGTAGAAAGTCCTGGTGACGCCTGGTGACTCTTCCTAGGAAGGAGGTGAGATCCGGGAACTTGAGGACCCATGTGGGAACTTAGCACAAACCCTCAACTGATTCACAGCGAGCTCTGCTCTCATTCAGTTCTGAGCATCCTGCCCGTCACCGTGGCCTCTGTGCCCCGTGTGACCAAGGGACCATTTTGCTTCAGCTTACCTGCATTTGTAGACCCTCTTCTCCTGGCTTGCACAGTGTGCTCATTTAGAGAAGAATCCAGCCCTGGTATTTCTGTGCCCCTTGACAACCTTAGCTCAGTGCCCTGTACAAGGCCAGCTGTCCTGCAGCCCCTCTAGATGGCCATCCCGGGCCTGACTTCCACCTTAGTCAAGCTGCCATGGATGCCCAGAGCTGAGGCCTCTTCCATTTTGGCTGGTGTCTACCACTGAGCTCCAGATGGAGCTGTTTGTTGTGCAGACAGGAATAATAAAAGATTATTTTAGCAGATTTGGTGGTTGTACCAACAGCCCTTTGTCTGAGCGCCTGGAGCCCCGTGCCGGAATGGTAACGGGAGCCCGCTTCTGCATGACAGCTCCTCTCCATTGTAATTAGGGAGTTGGCTTGTTTGAAATATTGTTTCACAGGTGCAGGATTCATCCTCGACAGGTGATTATGTTTTGATTTTTTTATCATCACTTGTAAAACAGAATGGGAAAAGAGATTTCAGATCATAAAGCATATTCCACGACAAATGAGATATTAGTGTTAAAAATCCTTCCATGTTGCTAAATATTTACCCAATACAGGGTTTCTACCTTCTGCCAACCTGAAGCATGTTCTTGGCAAATGGGCCTCGTGTGGAACTTTGGAAGTCTTTCTGCATTATCCTCTAACGACATAAACACAACCATCTGTCTGTGCTAGGTAAACAGACTGACCCCTATTTAAATACTTTTTTTTTAACCTATGTTTTAATTTTTTTAAATTTTCCCAAAATAATCCTGAATCTACTGTTAGTTCTTTGTTCAGAATCAAAGAAACACAATGATAAGGAACTCCAGTGAACTCTAGTGAATTCCTGTTCCTCCCTGCCTTCTGTGAAACCCTCTGGGAACTGTATGGTCAACGTCTCCCACACTCTCCTTGGTCCTGAGAGGGATCTGTGCGTGTTCTCCTGTCTCCTACTGTTGCATTATGTTGGTGGAACTCACTATTTTGAAAGCATCAAATTTATTTTGAAATTTATATTTGCAACTAGCGTTCTGTCACCTCTGTAAAAATAATTAGGTCAGTGGGTATTGATTTAGTTCCTTCTATGTGTTAGCTACCGGATTCATTCTAAAAAAGAATATGTCTGTGGCGTTTGTCATGCATTTAAGGAATCACTTGCAGGCACTGGAGATAGTCATCTGGAAAAGCTAAATTCTCAGTCTAATGATGTCATCATCTCTCAAGCATTCCTGCAGCAGCTTTATTCCTGAAAGGAAAGAAGGTGAGCAATGAGGACCCAGCACTTCAACTTGGGTTTTGATCCAAAATAGCTTTCTCCGGCTTCCTCGGCTACTTCAGTTGGCTCTGGGTGACTTTGGACTCTCTCTGGGTTCAGTTCTATTCTTACCACTGAGATTCCTCACCCCATCACCCATTCCTGAGAATTCAGAGGACCGTGACATAGCACAGTTCCCAAAGAAGAATTCCAGAAACATTCTGAGCTGACCACACACTGCTGGAACAAAAGACTCATCTGCCTAGATGACTAATTTGAAATGACAAAGCATTGCAAGAATGTCTGTTATGGCAGGTCGTTTAAGAATCAGTCTCACAATCTGATTCTACTTAAAGTGTGTGGAAGGTCTTCATTTGTTCCATGATTTTTTTTTTTTTTTTTTTTTTTTTTGGTACCAGGGATTGAACTCAGGGGCACGTGACCACTGAGCCATATCCCCAGCCCTATTTTGTATTTTAATTAGAGACAGGGTCTTACTGAGTTGCTTAGCGCCTCGCCATTGCGGAGGCTGGCTCTGAACTCTCGATCCTCCTGCCTCAGCCTCCCAAGCTGCTGGGATTACAGGCATGCACCATTGCACCCAGCTGTTCCAAGAATTATTTTTTAGTATTTTTTAGCTGTAGATAGACACAGTACCTTTATTTTATTTATATTTTATGTGGTGCTGAGGATTGAACCCAGTGCCTCACATGCACCAGGCAAGAGCTCTACCACTGAGCCACAACCTCAGCCCCTGTTCCCTGATTTTTTAATGAGCACCTTACTAAGTGAGACACTGGGGAAGCAGCAGCAAATAACAAAGGAGAATCTCTGTCCTCAAAGGCGTCCCTGTGCTCTCACTGGGTGGATCGAGGGCTACGTGCTATTAGTGCTCTAGACATTGAGAGAAAGGAAGGCTACAAAAAGGTGGCAGCAGTGAGGAGATGTTTCCTGAACTGTTTGTTCAGTTCTTGAACCAAATGTGCTAGAAGGGTAGGATGTGGATGGGGAAGTGAAAACAAGTGGACACTGAGCAGAGCCCCTGTGCGATGCACAGAGCCTGCTTCCTGTGCTCAGGAATAGGAACCTGGATGGCCTCAACAGAGTCCCCTATGAGGAGCAATGGGAGGCAGGAGCTGAGCACTTGGTCCCCTGGCTCCATCTAACAAGCAACCAGACACCCTTTCTGATGGGTCAGACTGTTTGGATAGGAGTTGTCATGTTAGGAAAGGAGGTAGCAAAGGTTAACCTGGCATCAGATTGATAACCTTTCCCAAGCTGTTGCCTACCCTGATTTCCCTGCGTTGGACTCCATTTGATGATAGATGGCTTTTAAGAATTAGTTGGAGTTTAAGAACTTGACTTCCCCAGGTTGTGAGAGCAATTTGGGAGTCACAACCCAGCTGGCTGTTCAACTCTGAAGTAAAATCACAGTAGTAGCCTGGTCGTTCTCACTTTAGGCCAGTCAGAATAATTTTGTTTTAACATCTTCCTGAAGAGATACAGAAGGAAGAACATGAGCCCCCAAAAGCCAAGAGGTAAACGTTGCGGAACCTGAACGCATCAGGACGTGGCCATCTATTACGACAAAGTTTCCAGAGTGAACGCTTTCTGTCTCTGTCACTCAGAAGACCTGCTGCAGCTAATTTACCATTTCTTTGGAAGGCACTTTGATTCTTGCAGTTCCTCTGAGAGGATTCACAAAGAACCCGAGGCCCAGAGGGCTGCACACATGGCCTGGTCAGAGGCAGAGCAGGATGCCCAGGTACCCATTGCCTTTGCCCTGACCTGCCCGGCATCCCCCAGCTGTGCCTCCTCTGGGCTCTATCTCATCCTCCTCTTCTCTCCTTTGCTGTTTTTTGTTGTTGTTGTTGCATCTTTTTTTATTCTTTTTAGATATACGTGACAGAAGAGTCCATTTTGACATATTATACATTCATGGAGTATCTTATTCTAATTAGGATCCCATTCTTGTGACTGTAGAGGATGCAGAGTTTTCACTGGTTGTGTGTTCATATATGAACATAGGAACATGATGTCCGACTCATTCTACTGTCTTTCCTATTCCCTCCCACCCTCCCTTCACGGATAAAAATAATGTGGTATATATCCACAATGGAATATTACTCAGCCATAACGAAGAATGAAATGATGGCATTTGCTGGTAAATGGATGGAACTGGAGGCTATCATGTTAAGCGAAATAAGCCCATCCCAAAGAACCAAAGGCCAAATGTTCTCTCTGATATTTGGATGCTAACACACAATGGGGGGGGGGGGAGCGGATATAAGTTCTCCTTTGCTACAAAAGCATTCTCAAAGGGCTAGAGGAAGGGAGGGGGACCAGAGGTGAGCAGGAGAGTCAAAAGAACTGATAATGCAGGAAGGCTGCGTGTAGCGGGGGTTTGCACTTAAGAAATTCTGCTGAAGCTTTTGTTCTACATGAAGTCGCATATTTATGAAATACGTTCAAATACAGCCTCTTCCTTACATCACTCAAAACTTCAGTTAGGTGTTCTGATGGCTCTTTAGCAAATGGAAGGAAATGGTAGCCTGCATCCCAGATGTGCCTCCAAATGACTCTGAGGCCTTGGCCCACCAACTCTGCTCCTCCAGGTAAACATCTGCGTAGCCTTTACCCCAGAGTCCCCAGTTCCCCAAGACCAGGATCAACATTTCCTCATTCCAAAGCCAGTCCTGTTGCTGCTCCTTTGATGGTAGTGTTCGCTCTGTCTCCAGGAGCCTAGAAATACCTGGTGAAATTACAGTTTTAAAATATAAATGTTGTACGGACAAGGTGACGTTTAAAATGGTTGAGCTAGACGCTCTAGAATTCTCTGCCACTCTTCCCTGTGCCAGCCCTCTTCCTTTCCAGAGCTGCTCTTAACCGTGACACCAGGGCTGAGAGGTCCCCCTGGCTTACTACTCAGGCTCACAGCTGTTTCTGAAAAGGGCCCCCAAACCTGGGTGCCCATTCCCCATTCCTCATTCCATCTCTGTCTATGCTGGAACACTGTCCACCCAGCGTCACCCCCTGCCCTCGCCCCAGGCAGGTTCCTCACTCCCACGGCCACAAGGCCACACTCTGTGGGTTCCGATCCTTCCCCCAAAGCTGCTATGACTCCTCTACCAGCTTCTCACCCAAGTCATAGAGGGCTTAGTCTTCTCAGGGCCACCCTCTCCTCCTCGTGGCCTGCAGGAGGTAATTCAGCACCACGTATCACTCTATCGTGCACAACTTCTTAAATTTAACTTTATGTATCTGAAAACTAACTCATTCCAAGTGAATAATTCAATGATACGTAGTAAATTAGCAAATGTACGAGATTCTGCAGCTGCCACCATGATACAGTCTAAGGACATTCCATCGCCTCGGTGAGATCCCTAAGGACCTGTGTGTGTGTGCATGTGTCTTCCTGTGGCTCTGGGCTTTGGTCTGTTTTGTTCCCTGTCGGTGAGTAGCCTGAGCATCTCATCTTTGGCTTTGTCTCGATCTCCTTTGGTGTCTCCTCAGGAGATAATCACACACCGCCTCTGACATTCACACACGTCTGAGGGTTCAGCTGGAACACCGCTGTCCTGACCTCTGAGATTTTAATGACAAAAAATATTTTCAGAAGTCAGGTTTCTTGGGTTCAGCATTTGGAAAAGTTTGCCACAAGGCCATAAAATCTGCCTGCCACACGCTTTTATGTCATGGATTTTTTCAGTGTTAAAATTGTATCACTTGCCTTCTGTTCTGGAGCCTTCTGTTTCCTTTGGTATTTTCTTGTCCACTATTACATCAGGGATTCCTTCCATATCACGCATGGTAGAGAAACTGTTGAGAAAACAACCCAGCCAGTAAGACAGACCATTAATTTTCTAAATACCCAAACTACCCTTTAAACAACAACATGAAACTATATATTCTGAAATCAAAATGGGTAGATGAATAACTCTTTCATGAATGAGAGGTGCATATGTCTAATATGCTATTCTAATAATTAGACATGCAATTAAAACAATAGATTTTTTTCTATCAAATGAATAATGTTATAAAAATGATTTTTAAAATCTTTTACAAACATTTGAAAATGATTTTAAAAATCATTTTTATCTAAATTTTTAAAATATATTTTTAGTTGTAGATGGATGCAATATCTTTATTTTATTTATTTATTTATATGTGGTGCTGAGGATCGAACCCAGTGACTCACACCTGCAAGGCAAGTGCTCTACCACTGAGCCACAGCCCCAGCTCCTATCTAAATTTTTAAATGATTTTTTACAAGTTTCTAGCTGGCTAGAAACAGATACTCTCCTACTGTTGGAGAATTAAGCCTGGGGAAAATGTGACAACATACTAACATTTTAAATATTTAGGCCATGTGATCTGGACATTTTATTCAAGAGATTAATCATGGAGAAGAAACACAGAGCTGTTAGGAGATAAATTTTGTCAAAAACATGATTTGTAGTAATAACCAAAATGTCAGTAGTGCTACCCTTCCTGACCTGATTAAATAAACTACAGTGTCTTCAGGCAGCAAGAGGGCCTATGCAGCCTTTCAAAGGAAGATATGCTTACATGTTGTGCTGGGAAAGATGGTCAGTGAAAAAGGATGTGTCACCAAGCAGTGTGACCTCATGAAATATATATATGTGTTATCCTCATGCTAGTGTATGTATATAAACATTGGATCAGTACTCAATCCTAAACATCATTCACTGTGGGCATTATTTGTACATATTAGGATTTAGGGGGCTTTTGCTCCCCCTGAATTTGTTATTTATTTTACATTATTTAAGTTTTTAATAAGAAGCATAAATTATTTATGCAGGCAGAAAAATATCATGAAGATGCTTTTACAATTAAATTAAAAATTAAAATGAAATCATGTACTCCCAACCCACCAGGTATCCCATATAAAATTAAGGATTTCATTGAGTCAGGAAGAGACTTAAAAAAAAAATCAACACAAAACAATTGAGTCAGAAACAGAGAGAAAATAGAGGGCAGGGGTTAACACAGCCCCCCATGTGGCTTTGCAGAAGTCAGAGGATACAAGTGCCTCTGGCTTGGGATTCCTGGGCCTCCCCCTCTGCTCTGGATCCTGAAGGTTTCCAAGAGAAGCTGCTCAGCGTCTGAAGAGATGGCCAGTGTGCCCACGCGCAGCTGTGATGGTTGCAATGCTGGATCTTGTTACACTCTGCTAAGTTGCGCAGTGTCCTGTTACCCTGGATGTTTACATGTTTAACATCTGTCTCATTGTACCTGAATGTAGCTTCCATAAGGGCAGGGACCTCAGTCACTGCTGTGTCCCCGACACTGAAACAGTGCTTTGCAATACAAAGCACATATGTGAGGTATATTGGCAGAAATGGTTCTTAAGTATATAAAAGCCATCTTTCCTGTAGTTGTAAACCAAATATGCTATACTGCCTTTTCCATAAGCCAGCCCCTCTGACGTCCGGCACATCCAAGCCCCTGTCATGCTTGTCTTTCTTGCCAAAGCACTACTTAGACCCTCAGAGCAATGCAGCAGCCAGCAGGTACACAGACCAGCCACGGTGACATGTCTCTGCTTGTTGTGGACGGCTTGTCTTCCCCAGTGGTACATATGCTTCTGGAGAGCAAGAGCCACATCCACTGTGGGCTGTGTTCTGTCCCAAGACCCACAGAAGCGGCTGGCCCTAGTAAGTGCTCAGTAAGTGTTCAGTTGGCTGCACACCTGGGTACGCTAGTAGGCTCCGAAGCAATGGCTGTGCTCAAACTCGTCCACCTGGTTCTCCACCGCTTCTCAAGACAGGAAGCGACCTCCAGGCTGTCAGAGAGGATCAAGAAGCAACAGCCTCCACCTGAATTCTATAGAGTGTCGTTTGCCCTCGTGCATTTTGAACCTTTCTTAAGGACACTCCTGCAAAATCGTCTTTGCTCCCCGATTTCCTAAAATTCTTCTCCTTACTCCGCGTTCAGACACATTTAGGGGCTGAGTTCAGGCGCTCACCTTCCTTTTCACATGGTCAGTTTGGCGTCTTCTTTTACCTCTGTGTCTTTGTTTGCATAAGATGTCTTTTATTGGCCTTTACGGATTCAGCCTTCTTCTAATAAACTCAATGTTCTCCTCATAGAAGTAGTTGTCTTCCTGTTTGTTCTCTCCCCTTAACTTCTCTTTTCTTGCAGACCTTTCATCGTTCAGAGGGAACATTTTCATCTTCTTTTACTTCTCTTTTTTAAAGACAGTTTGACTTCATGTTAAACAAAAGAGCGGGAGAGATGAAGGGATAGAGTCCTCCAGCCTCTGGACTGACAGTGTCTGGAGTGCCTCTGGGGACATTTCCTATCTTTCCCATCTATTCCTGCTGTACAGAGCAATGCTATTCAGTGATTTATAAATCACCTCTCCAATTGAGAAAAAATTTTGTGTAAAGTTAATGCAGTAGCACCCGCCCCCCCATATCGGCAGTGTTGCTTTCCACAGTTTCAGTTACCCACAATAAACTGAGGTCCAAAAATATTAAACAGAGAAGTCCAAAAATAAGCGATGCACAAGTTGTAAATTGTGCACTATCCTGAGTAATGTGATGAAACTTCCCATACTGCTCTGTGCCACCAACATGAATCATCCCTTAGTCAAGTGTGTCCATGCTGTATATGCTACCCGCCCCATTAGCTACTTAGTAGTCATCTTGGTTATCATATCTACTGTCATGATATCACAGTGCTTGTGTTCAGGTAATTTCATAATAATGGTCACTTGGTGATTTATCAGTCACCTCTCAAAGATTGGATTACACCAAGAGCCATCAGTGCTTCCTTTAAGCAAAAAGATGAAAGTTCTCTATTTAATAAGGAAAGAAAAAATCATTTTCTGAGGTTGCTAAGACGTGCCTTCTGCAGGACTGGCCTCGTCCTCCTCTGGTGCACAAGAAATTGCACCAGCCCAGGTACTTTCACCCTAGCCCTGGTGACTTCGGTTTACTTTTGTCTGGGCTGTGTGCCTTGCTCTGCTTCCTGCCTGGGCTCCTGCCAACACAGTGTGTTAGCCTTGCACTTCTGTTCACAGCCTGCAAGATACCTGAGGAGACTCTGGGCCCAGCACACTGGCTATCCTGCACAAACTGTGGCCCACTGCAGTCCAGAGACGTGAACACAATGCTTCTAAACTCCTTAGAACCCCAAACTAGCTTTTAGAGTGAGGATGTAGCTTGACTACTCATAACTGTCCTTTTGAAGAAAAATACCAGGCACTGAGACAGCACTCTCCCCTCCATGCACATGGGCTTTAGTGGCAAAGGGACTTGGGGAAGAGAATTATTGTTTAATAAGCACACTTTTATTATGCCTGCTATTTGACTATGAATAATTAACCAGTTAAATATTAAATAATTAACTGAGTAAAATAGATTAAAAAACAAACTCATAAATGTCTTCTCTATTTCCTCTCTTCATGAAGTTCAAGCCAAAGCTGTCAATTGTAATTATAAAAGTAGTATTAGAGCAATAACTACTATTTATTGAGCACTTACTATGTGCTGGGCATGCTAGATACTTTTACTTACTCCTCACTATTTAAGTAATCCTGCAAAATATGGCTGTTAATACCACTTCACAGATAAGAACACTGATAATCGGAAAAAGAAACTTGCCCTGGGTCTTTTCTGCTGGCTTTTGGCAGGGCCAGTACTAAATGAGGTCCATTCTGTTCCACCATCCTGTTCCTGATGTTGACGCGAGGGTTTTGTCAGATGCTTATTTCCAGATTGTCTGCAGAAGGGTTCAGGGATGGATTACATGGAAATCATGGCCAAGAATGTAATTATCACCCTCCTCCCCTCTAGCCCGGCCAGTCTTCCTTGTCTCTTCCAAGTAGCACTGTGTTTTTCTTTAGATGCCTATGAAATAGCAATTTGATGATTGCAAACCATGGTGAGTTCAAAGATTAATTATAATCTCTATGCCTATTAGGAAGGCTAATTTCTGGGTGTTGATGTTACAACTAAAAGGTATCATATGAGTCAGAAATAAGGTGACAGTGGCACAATTAATAACATGACCTTTCTCTTGAGTTGGTCAGAAAGTTGGCTCACTTCTTACGAACCTAGAGTTAATGTAATTTAGTCTAAGAAATGACACAGGGCTGATTCAAAAATATGGGAAATCCTCTGGATGCTTTGCAAATGCTTTATTCTTTTAATTTAAAAACAAAATGTTAAAACTGGGCCAATTCCTGCTTCTTATCAGGAACCCAAGATTTGTAAGAGCTCCAGAAACTAGCAGGGGTGTACACTGCGGTGAGACTCACTGGTGGCCTGGTAGTCACCTGGATTCAAAGGGTCTTTGTGCTTCTGCAGCTGTAGGCCCTGCACCAAGTCTGTCTTCTTCAAATTCCAAGAGCCCAGTCTAAATGGTTCTGTTTGAACATTTTGCCCCAATGCTAGTTCCAAGAACAATGCCCAAATTGAAGGACGAATATTATAATATGTCTTAAACACAAGGAATGAAACGAACTTGGAAAGCCAGGAGAATCAAGACGTAAGTTTTAGACACATATGGGTTGTTTTCCAGAAGTTTCCAAACACATTGAACAGGTACGCACATCACACAGAGGGTCAAGAGGGTGAGGTGGGTCACTCCCTTCTCCCCCCCCCACCCCCCGCACCCCAAAGGAAGGTGAAAAGCAACAGAATTGCATCTCAAAGAAGAAACCTTCTGCAGGGTCCAAACTGTAGGGATGTAGCATGAAAATAAAAGTGGACCGATGAGGGCTATGCTGGGCGTCCCACAGTGCTCTTGCCCTCTCGGTGGAGAGTCCAGTTTCCAGGAACAGCTCACGTCCAAGAGGGGAGAAGGATCTCTAGTGACATAGGCTTGATGCATTGACAATAAACACCACGTTTTACAATGTGGTCACGTAAAGGCCAGATGCCACAGGGCCTCTGCTTTTCAGCCAGTAGAAATCTTAGAAACCAGGGAGCCAGTGTAATGAGCCACTCCAAGGTCCCCTCAGTGTACACAGTCAGAAGGCCTTTGTATTTTGTATTTGCCAGTCTGTCAAACCTGCTGCTTCTCACACCGATTTCATTCATCTTTATCCCATTTTATCCCTGGATGATTAACCTCGTAAGTGGCAGGGCACAGCAGTAAGTTCCAAAGTCCCATCCATGCAGTGCATGTGATGAGTCCATCCGGGGGATATGGATGAGGCCGGTAGGTGCACAGCTGGTCCTCCATACCATGACCTGCACATCCATAGAGCCACCCACCACAGATCAGAACGATTCAGAAGAAGGTTGCATGTGTACTGAACACGTACAGACTTTTTCTTGATATTATTCCTGAGCAATACAGCCTAACAACTATTTGCATAGCATTTACACTGTATTCAATATTATAAGTAGTCCAGAGATCCAGGAGGATGTGCACAGCTTCTGATACACAGCGTTTGACATAAGGGAATTGAATGTCCACAGATGTTGGGAGGCCTGGAACCTATGTGCTATGGATGCCAAAGGACAGCTTTAGAGCCCTTGGGAATCCCCCTCTCAGATTACTTTTGACTCAAATTGGCCATATTTCTGAATTTTTGGTTTCAAGAAACAAGATTTCACTATGACTTCTGCTAACCATGTTTTCACAGAATCTCACTGGTCATTTGCGTATCGGGATCCCTGTCTGAATCACTTGCGACTTTGGTTTCTGGCATTTTAGCAACCTAAGCTACAGGATGAAAAACAGTTTTGTTTTGTTTTTTAAGGTACTTCTTTTTCCACCGCTGGTCTTTTTTTTCTAAGTTTTCCATGAGTAGTGTTTCTTTCAAAATAATAATGACTACAGTTTGCATTGGCAGGTCCGTGGAACCTGAACCGAATGCTGCTCTCAAGCTGATGCCATTGATCTCTACCCCATTTGTCCCTTCTTGGTCAACCTTACTGAGGGCAGGGACAGCGATACAAACACCAGGATTCAAAAATCCTGGCATTGTTGAATCCTGGCATTGCTCTGTATTTATTATTTTTCAGACTCTAGGTTCTTTTAGCAGAGAGCAGTAGAATGAGGATATTTGTGAATCTCTGTTGGTGAGAAGCCAGCTCAGAGGTTTGGGCTGTGCCTGCCTTGTCCTGAGCAGTCTGCCCGCCTTCAGGTCTGACCCTGGAGCCTGGACGTGAAGGCCAATGTCGACTGGCAGTCAGAACACAGCCTGCAGTTCCTTGGGCAGGGAGCACCTTCCCTATTCTCAATCCATAGCTGATGCTGAGCCCGAAGGTCCAGGCCCACGGCAGCCTTGTCCCCTTCCCAGACCGAGCGCTCCTGTGACCTTCTGGCACTTGCAGGATTTTCAGGGTAATAAGAATCACCACCTTCTTTCTGTGGGTGGTGGCACTTATCTGATAAGAGTGTCATAACACAAATAATATGTGTGAGAAAACTGAAAAGCTGAGTGATTATTCTGATATGAAAACTGGAAACCAAATCCCTCTCTGATCTGCAGCCACCACAGCCACCCATAAACACCAGCTTCAGCCTGTTACCTTTTTATTCCCAAGTAGCAGAATTAAAATCCCACGTCTTATTTAGAAAAGAATACGTTTCTGAGCTCAAAGAATTCTGGAGTTCACCGTGGCCATTCACCAGGCGGTGGAGATGAACGTGCCTCTCCAGCAGACCTGAGTTGGTACAGAGTGTTGAGATTGTCTGAGAGCAAGAATTATTTCGTCTCTCCCAGTCCTGGCAACAGTTGTGTGTGCTTGATAGAACAAGTGTGACGTATTGTTGTGTCCTTTTACAGGTGGAAAGAGAATTCTGGAGAGGTTAAATGAATTCCAGTTCTTTAACCTATTATGCCAGACCATCAGATTTTTTTTTTTTTTTTTTGGTACTGGGGGTTGAACCCAGGGATACTTGACCACTGAGTCAAGTATTTGACTATTTTGTGTTTTATGTAGAGACAGGGTCTCACTGAGTTGCTTAGCGCCTCGCTGTTGCTGAGGCTGGCTTTGAACTCGCGATTCTCCTGTCTCAGCCTCCCAGAGTGCTGGGATTACAGGCGTGCACCACTGCACCCGGCCCTTTGGAAAATTTTAAAGAGAGTTATAAGACAGGTTCCCTTCCTTTGAAGTCATTATATTCTAGTAGGGATTTTTAAAATTATAATCTGATAATAGTGGCACATGAAAAGAAAACTCAGGAAACCAGTAACGTGTAATTGCTAAGCGAGTAGCGCCGATCGTATTAGAAGTGGAGGCACAGGGAAGAACTCTTGATGAAGAGAGCAGTGGTCAGCTTCACGAGAGACCAGGGTGAGAAGGAATGGGGAGGTGGGTGAGCTCAGAGCAACATGACAGGAAATGCTGGGGGAGGACAGGAAGTCCACCTATCTGGCTGGGGAGAACGGGGTACTAGGAAGCAATGGGCAGAAGCTCTGGGACATTCCTCGATGGCACCATGGGACACAGCAAATTGAACAATTGGACCAGGATCATTGAAACCAGAAGACTGTAGAAGATGTTGTTTAAATGTTTTCTAGTTTAATCTCTTTGTGAACTGAATAAACTTTGCATATCTTCACAGCTGCACATTTTGAACTCTTTAAAATTAGACTTCAGTCTAAAAATCGATTTCTGTTCCTTGCCTCCTTTAATAACAGACCACACTGCTCGGTGGTTGGAGGCCCTTGGCCTCTACCATGCACCCTAAAGCAGGCCGATGCCGTGACATCAGAACAAGTGGGCAGCTCCAGGGAGGGGACGGGCGTTGTGCAATGAGCATATCGAAGTCTCCTCTGCATCGGAGCTTGGATCCTTGGGAAGATGGGCTTCTTGTCATATAGTTGACATAGAAATGGAAGCTGGCCTATGTGCCTCATGGCCTCCTGATGATTGGCATATAGAAGACAGTCAGTGAAATGCAGAGTCTATTACCTCATCACTTAACCATTCATTCCTTCATTTGGGAAAAAAATTAGATATATTTACTATAAAGAGACTTGACATTAAAAGTCTACCCATGGACTGGGGTTGTGGCTCAGTGGTAGAGCGCTTGGCTAGCATGCGTGAGGCACTGGGTTCCATCCTCAGCACCACAAAAAATAATAATAATACATAAGTAAAACAAAGTCATTGTGTCCACCTACAACTAAAAAATAAAATATTTTTTAAAAGTCTATCCAAAGAGTAAGAAATGACCCTGCATTATGTCCCTTGAATAACTAGATGTATCTAGGGAGTTGGCACTGGTAAGACAGAGTTAAGACAGGTTGATTCTTACTCCCATCAGTTGGACTATCTAGAAGATTGGGAACCCAGACTCAAACCTGAGGGCCTCCATGCTGGGAAAATAAAGTGTGACCTTCTTCTTGAGGGACCAGATCAAAAAGGAAGAAAGGTAGATGGATCAAAGAAATGGCAGAGGAGTTTATAAGTTACAAGGCAATCAGCTAGACTTTTGAGTAAGTGGCTTTAGACATCATCTCCCTCTTCCTTTCCTATATGTGGTCCAGGAAGTAAAAGGATACTCCTCTGCTGATAGGATTGTCCTGCCATTTCTGTGATTTCCTTTCCATGGTTCATAGTCTAAAACTATTAAATGGAAAAATTCAGAAATAAGAAATTCATAAGTTATTTACTGCATGCGATTCTGAGTAGCCTGATGAACTCTTACTCCATCCTACCAGACCTGAATCACCCTTTTGTCCAGTGTATCCATGCTGTATACACTACTTTCCCATTAAGTCACTTGGTAACCCTCTCAGTTATAATATTGACTTTCAAGGTATCCTAATGCTTGTTCAAATAACCCTGATTTTATTTGAACATTTCCAGTAGTGATGTTGGCAACTTGGATAAGCCTAAGAAAAGCTATAAAATGCTTCCTTTAAGTGAAAAGGTGAAAGTTTATCGTGGGTATATATATATATCTAGGAAAAAACAGAGTGTATATATGGTTCTGTATCCTGTATGGTTTCAGGCACCCACCATGGGGTCTTGAGATGTAGCCCCTGTGGATAAGGGGGGATGACTGTACATAGACGCAAAACAGTGAGGAAGGGAGGTGGAGGCAATGAGGTCAAGGTCATGGCAGGGTGCAGAAACGGTGCATACAGTGGGGTCAGGGTCACGGCCCTGGCAGTGAAATGGCATTCTTTCTCTATGAAGAAAATAATTTGAGTCAAGCTAAGAGAAATTAAATCAAAATGATAAAGACTACCTTTGCTTATATTTTAAATCATAGCCCAAACTAGAGTACAAATGAAAAACATTTTATCAGTTCTTATTATCCCAGGGACTTTAATTACTTTGTCAGAAATGTGTTCCCATGGAAAACTTAAGGACCTTTTCACCAATATAAAATACAAATCGTCCCGAGGAATCATAACTCTTTAAATAATTTTCTTCTCTAGTAACATTTGTGTTAATAATTACTGGCTAAATTACAGATTTCATTTGCACAATACCTTATTCTTTTATTTAAGAAAATAAAAAACAACACCACCCCATGTATTCTCTCACCTCAGACTTTCAACAACTAAATCTCAGCAAGAAACTAGATTTCTAACTTTGGAGACAAGAATTCTGAAACTCAGCTTAATATTATTTGGCGCTGTCTTTTATGCACGCTTAAAAACTGTGCTATTCTCTTTACATGTATCATCTCATTTTTGTCTTCACAACTGAACTACGGGTAGCTAATGTCAACATTGCCTCTGATTGTAAGATACCATAAGCTAAGATCTGATTGATTTTAAAGTCCAAAGTTTGAAATCACTGCAATTGTCTAGGCATGTAACTTACCTAAGCTCCATGAGGTAGTGAGTCACAAAAGGAAATGGACACATTACATTTGCTGTCAATTTTTCCATGCAACCCTAATGGGCATTTGTGTGTGTGTGTGTGTGTGTGTGTGTGTGTGTGGTGCTGGGAATTAGAACCCAGGGCCTTCTGCATGTAAGGCAAGCACTGTACCAGCTAAGCTATATCCCCAGCTCTCTAATGGGAAATTTTAATATAATGGATAACCAATCCCATAAAGCCACTGTATATTATAAATTTTATATTGAAAGTACATTATGTAGCATATTTCAAGTTTGCCTTCCGTTACAAATACACTAAAATAGTTCATAAAAGCAATTCTTGTGTTGTTTGTTTTTTTGGGTTTTTTTTTTAAATTCTTATAGACCTAAATGTTATAACCACATTTATGGCCTTTATTACTCATTCATATATTTGGTAAGATTCATTAAATGGAAAAATGAGATAGAAATGCTTTGCTTCCATTAAAACAATATTAGCAAACAAGTTTGCATTGAAATGTGGATGTTCAGGCAAATTCAACAAGTTTACGTGGAGCACTTACTGTGTAAGATGGTCCTGTCAACACAATGATAAATAGACACTATCCCTCTTGTGGGGATTTATAGTCCTTCTTTAGGGGATTATGTTTAGTATTTCTGAATGCTTTTGAAAGAGATTATTAGGATTCCTATTTGGGAATTATGTTTAGTAAAACTGAATGCTCTTAAAAGAGATTATTAGGTCTCTGAAGTGTGAGTTTTATTCATCACAGACGAAAAGTCATCAGAAGAGGGAGAGATGATGAGGTGTGTACTTAGAAAACTGTAGCACGAAACGGAATATAGGGGTTATTACCTGAGAAGAAATCATTGTCCTGGAGAATCCTAAAAAGGAACTGTTACATCATATTGGAATAAAAAGGGAATTAACAAAGGCCTCAAGGCATAAATGATGTTTGAGATGAGCCTTAAGGGGTGGAGAGAAGTCCAGTAGCCTCAGCGGGGGGTCACTCATACCCAAAGGACAGCAGATAAAAAACAAGGAATGTAGCTTTTCTCGTTGGTGAGTATTTATAGAGCAGTGAAATGGCATGCGGCTGAAAACAGGGACTTTGATGTGGGTCCCACATACAAGGGTGAGATCTTTCAGAGCAAATGCAGCAGAGTAAAACACTATCCCTGGACTGGGAGGAAGAAGATACATGGTCACACTTCCACTATGGCATTTATAAATGGTGTGATCTTGCAAAAATAAGTTAATCTTTTTGAGTTTCAACTTCCTCACCTCTGATATGTAGATGCTAATTATTACTTTAAAGCCTGGGCATAAATGAAACGAAGTGCATGGAAGAATCTCGAAAACCATAAAGCACAGTGAGAGAGTCATCACCATCGTCATTTTCCCATTATTATTGTTCAGTATGTGCTGATGGCATCTGAAGATTTGGGAGCCGTGAAGTTTTAGGTTAGATCTGCATGCTAGGAAAACTCTGTGGGTGGTGGTGGGGAGGATGGACGGATAATAGAAGAAAGAACTAATCAGGAAGCCTAATCAGGTTAAAAATGATGGCGGTGTGGTTAGGATGGTGTATGGATAGAAGAAGGAAGGAAAGCAGAGACAGTGCAGAGATTCTCTTCCTCTTGTCATTCATTCAAAAATATCCTGGGGCTGAGACTGTAGCTCAGCGGTAGAGCGCTTGCCTCGCATGCGTGAGGCCCTGGGTTTGATCCTCAGCACCACATACAAAGCAATAAATAAAGACATTGTGTCCATCAACAACTAAAAAAATATTAAAAAAAAATATATATCCTGAGCACACACTGTCCCCAGCTCTATATGAGATGCTGGGGCAGCTGAACGAATTTTACAGCCCCCACCTCCTCACAGGTTAGGAGACAAGTACCCTGATAAAGATCTGTATGGGGGCTGGGGTTGTGGCTCAGTGGCAGAGCACTTGCCTCACACGTGCGAGGCACTGGGTTCGATCCTCAGCACCACATAAAGATAAAATAAAGACATTGTGTTCGTCTTTAAAAAAAAATCTGTGTGGGGAAAATGTGGCACAAAGGAAGGTTGACTCAGACCTTGGTTTGGCCATGGAAGGCTTCACAGAAAAGGAGGAGTTCCACTGGGTCTTGACACATGAATAACCCAGCAGACTGGAGAGGCTGCTGCTGTGCCAAGAAGAGCGTGCCCAGGGGAACCTGGGCCTCGGAATGCAGTGAGGTCAGAATCAGGCCTCTCTTGTACACTTAGAGGCAGTTCAGCTTCTGGGTGAACTTTAGCAGATCACTTAACCTCATAGGGACTTAGTGTCTTCTTATTAAATGAGGAAAGAATAAGTTTAGGTTCGTTAGGAAATGGTGTTAAAGAAATTGTGTGAAACATTTTATATTCTAAGTACTTAATCAATATGAACTATCACTAGTGGGGAAAGGAGTGATACAGGGGAAGGAGTCTAGAGGGACTTCAAGGATTCTGACTAAAAGAGTTCATAGATATTGGTGCCATTAACCAGGACAATACAATACAAGAAGAGGAAAATGTTGTGGGGAATTAGTGATCTGTTTTAAAGCTGGAGAATTTGAAAAAGGAAAGGTAGATGAGATCAGAAAAAGGAAAGGTAGCCAGGAAAAGGCTGAACACAAATCATTCAGACAATCAGAGAGAAGATAGCACAGAAGAAAAAAGTGAGGAAGAAAGCCCAGAGGAGGTGCTACAGGAAACATGACATCGCAGGAGCTGGGATAGAAGTTTCCAGAGCATGAGAGCATCTCAAGGACTTGACAATCAGGTGGACCTCTCTCAGAGCTGGTTCCTTTGAAAAGCAGATGATGAGGTCTTAATCGTGTGAAGGTGGGCTGTGAGTTCACAGGTGTCCATTTCATTATTTCTAAACTTTATACACATAATGTTATAGATAAATTATATGTAATTTGCAGCAAAACATTTTTACACAAGAAGTTGGGAAAGACAGGAAGAAAAACGAAGGAAGGAAGTAGGAAAGGAAGGATCTATGCAGGTGTCAAAAGAGCAGGTAGAAAATGTTATTTTGTTATCAGAGACCTGGACCAGTGGTGAGATTCTGGAGATCCCAATAAATCAGTTCCAACTGCTTAACCCAGCAAACAAAAGGAAAAAGTAATGGTGAAAAGTAGTACATATATCAGAAAGATAAAGGGCCCAGCATTTGCAGCCCTGTCTCTGGGGGTACTAGTGTGAGCTTCCAGCCTAGGGGGACCAGAAATATAGAGGCAAGCAGTCTTGGTCCAACTGGTCTGTGGATGATTATCTCAGGATTGTTCAGGCAGGCCTTGTCTGGGACTAGAAAGTTGCTCTCACCTGGGGAGTAGTTTTAACTCATCACAAGATGTTTATCACTCAGACCTGTTGTTTCTAGAATCCAGGGTGACTAAGAACAAAAGAGACAGATGCAAAATGGAAGCTGAGATGCCAAGTGTTTTATCTTGCTTTTAGTTTCCCATTGGACGTTTACAGGACCAAGTCAAGAGTCAATGTGTTTAGCAAAAGGAGCCTCTAAGTCCTTGTTACACTTTGAAAAAGTTGACTGTTAACATGAAATGAAAAAATAAAGGTTTGTTAGAGGAGGGATATAGGATCAGGAAGAGCCAAGGCCTCAGATTGACATTCACAGAGGAAGAAGCCAGTGGAGAAGAAGGGTTGAGGTTAAACAAAAATCAGTGGGATGTCAATGGAACTAGATCTCAGGACAGAGGAACAGACAAGATGGAGGGCACAGGTGAGGATCACCTGGGACTGCCTGGGACTGGCCCCTCCCTAGGCAGACCAGAGAGGAGGAACGGGTGGCATATGAATACCATGAATGCCAATAGATCTGTCCTTGGGCAATACTGAAACTTCTTAATACCTGGTTTGGTTTGGTTTGGTTTAGTTTCTTTTTCAATGATGTAAGAGGCAAAGTCACCTGTAGTGAGATAATAAGAATCAAAGTGAGGGTCAAGGAGAATCACAAAACATAGGAATTTTGTCTGAGGAACTTACTTAAAAGAAGGGACAGATGAGGAGCCTATCCTATGCCTAATCCTATGCAAGGATTACCCTAGCCACACAGAGAGCCTACTTGGGAAGTCGATGTCTCAAATCCGTGTGACCACAGCTTCCTTTCCTTAGCAGAGAAGCCAGGATGAGGGCTTGATCCCAAATTGGAGACTTACAGGAGATGTGGAATAGGCCTACAAGTGATTTCCACCATGCTGGAGGGTCTTGGGAAAGCCAGCGAACAGGTCAGTTAGGTGGTCAGTATTGGGCATTGGACTTCAGGAGCAATTTAGTGTGCCGGTTTCTAGATGATCTGGATAAACAGGGGTTGGAGACACCAAGGAATGAAGCAGCTTAAAATAGACTGAGAAGCGACGAGATTTTCATTCTTCAAGACTAAAGTTAAAAGATCAGGGTTATAAAGTCAAAATTTGAGGTGGAGCAGAGAAAGACTCAGAAGAACAGGTCAAGAAGGTGGTATGAAATGCCTGGGAGTTTATACAAGATTGCCCTTAAAAGTCAATAGGAAAATCTTATGAAGGTAGTGAGCACAGGAAGGAGCTCAGGAGGGAGCCATCAGACTGGCTTAAAGGGGTGGGATGAGCAGGGAGAAAGAGGAAGTTCATCTTTAATGAAGAAAGAAGTTTAGGGTCCAAAACTCCATGGTCAAAGGTCTCAAAGAGGGAGTATTTGTATGAGGACAGCAAGCTAAGAAAAAGTGGCATCTCCCTTCTGTGACATTTGTTTATGAGATTGGATGGATAGGTTGATGGATGGATAGGTTGACAGATGGATGGATAGGTGGATGGATGGATGGGTGGGTGGGTGGGTGGATGGATGGATGGATGGATGGATGGATGGATGGATAGATGGGATAGATGAAAAGAAGGAAGAAATGGAAAGATTGTGAGCATAACTAGGACTGTAGAATAAGTGTTAATGATGAACATAACCAGGGATGATTCCCTCACTTTCAAACTCAGTAGACAGTCCCTCAGTTGAGCACCTTATGTATGCATGGCACAAGCTCCATGCCTGCTCATGGTAAATCTTCAGTGGATGTTCATGCAGGAAAGAGTGAGTGGTCAGGGATGGACCCTGATTAAGATTAGGAGGACATCATTTCTACCACTATGGATCACAGCTGAGTGGTCTCTTAAAGCTCATCTGCTATTTCCCTCTTTAAAAAAAAAAAAAGTATATATTGAACAAATTTTAACCCGAGCTTGTCAGTTGTAAGAAATTATAAGAAGGCCTAGGAAGTGTCCTTTTGAAAGCGTATTTTTGTGAGCTTTCTATTTCACGTATTCTTGAGTAGCTGTAGGACACACACAAAGAGTAGTTCATCTTTTTGTTTTTAATAGCAGTCAAACATAAAATTAATATATATGAGGCATGTTGATATACAGATGGCATCATAAAATAATTTGTGCAAAGTTAACATGGATATACTTGGGTTGTATCTGCAAGTCTACTGTTTAACTGTGAGTAATTACTTTATGTTTATCAATTCTGGCCCCTGAGGATCACACAGTCTAAATTGTGTCAGCCAAAGAATGATTGCAAAGGAAGCTACTGAGTGGCTGACTGTGAGTGGGATGGCCTCAGGGACACATCAGACAGTCCACAGGGAGGAAAGGAAAAATCAGTTCAAGTGTTTGTAATTGATGACTAACTTCCTCTACAAAAGATTCAAGACCATTTGCAACAAACACATACATATCCTAAGCAGCAATTTCAGTAAAATGATCAGAAACCTCGTAGAAGAAAGAGGAGAGATGGCACCAGGAGAGAGCCCAGTTACAGGAAGGACAGGTTAGGGTAGTAAAGAAAGCCCGTTTGTGTCTTTATGGCTTTCTTAATTGGGTAGCAACAATTCCCGTGAGATCTGACCTCATCCTCCACAAGGCAGGCCACTCCCTCAGGATGACTAGTGTGTGGATTCCATGGACAAAGTCTGATTCCACTCTGGATACAAACATGGCCACCCTACTAAACCCCACCAAGGGTTCATGAGGCACTGGTGGATACTTGGAGAGCAAGAGGTGGGAGGAGAAGGGCACAAAAATGGTCAGTGGATCCTCCTTGGCTTTCCAGGGAAAACCTTGGTGACCACAGACCAGAGAAGGGATACCTGGAAGGCTTGTGTGTCCTGCACCCCCCTGCTGGCTGTGGCACGTGTCATCATGAGGAAGAGATGGCGTAGAGTCTCTAGGTCCTTCCAGAGCTGCTTTGAGCACACTTACCTTCCGTCTGCTCCCTGTATGGCTCTGCCCCATCTGAGCTTCTGGGGAGAAGAGCTTCCCAGAGAAATAAGGCACAGGACAGCCCTTTCATGTCACAAATGAATCCCTTTTCCACACCCCACCCACCTACCAAAGGATGGTGAGGACATCATGTCCTCTCCTCAGGAGACAGAATATTTTACTCTTCTTAAAAATGAATCGACTGCAGCTTCTCTGATTACTTAGCTCAGCCCCAGTTCTTAAGCCCCTCGCTGACTTCCTGGTCATCACGAGTCAATGGAGTCCTATAATCAGTTATGGATGGCAACTGTCTTCCAGGAGATGAAGGAGAATACTAGAAGTGATCGAAACAACCCCTCCCTCCCTCTCTCACAGCTTAGTGACCGCGTATCACAAAAGGCACATTGCAGATATGTCCATAGGACTCAAAAAACTGCGTGCTCAATACTGGCTGATGGAGATTAACACCATTCTCTACTGCATACATGTGATTTATTTTTTTCACTTCTCCATGGATGACTTTGTTATGAATACCCAAAGTGACATGTGGAACTTATTGGGAACTTTAACTCTAATAATATAAATAACTCCTCTACTAAAGACCCCTAAAATGAAAACTCATGTGTGCTTTCCTTCAGAAACTCCCTGTGAATGGTGTGGAATCAGGTCCAGGACCCTTTGTACAGCATCTCCCACAGAACTTTTCCTACTGGGTTGTCCCTTTCCTTGGGGGCTTACACCAAGTGAAAATAGGGTGGGCTTTTCTTTTTTAGGTATACAGGAAACCTAGGGATAGCCGTGGAGCCAAAAATTGGTCAGATTAGGACCCATTGTGGATTGTAAACTTGGGTTTCACATCCTTTTTAAAAAAAAAATAAAGCCCCTCAACCTCTTCTTTACTTCTGTTGTTTTCCTGCCTATGAGGCTGGCTTTAGAGCCTCTGTCTATGCACCTGACTCTGAACACCCTCAGCTTCAACATTTTTTTTGTCTTTGCCCTCCCTCTAGGAGATGACCTGGCTTCCACCACTGTCTGCGGTTCAAGCACCCAGCAAAGTGGAACAAAGCAAATTTCCATTTCCAAATAAGGTGAGCTCTTTCTAGCGGAATATGCTGTGCTCCTGCAGACATTTGAGGTGACAGTTGGTTGACCCTTCATGGTCTTCTCCCACATAAATATTCCTACCAGAAGCACATTAATCTAATCTTGAGCAAAGCACATATTTATTCTCCGAAGGGGAAGAATTGAGTATGTGGTCTCACTCACCTACACTTCCATATCCTGCAAACTTGTTAGAAGTGTCACATGATCTAAGAACATTTGTGAGGTTGAAATGCATCATGCATTTCATACGTTCGAAGTGATTGTATATTCTGTTTTTTTTTCTCAACATCTGTTATTAAACTGATGAAATCTTAAAATGAATATCTGAGAATTAGAGGCATATGGTATTTAATTTTTCTTGGGTATCCTTTTTAAAGTTTAAAATATTTTCTAGAACTTAAAAAATGATTTCTAGCTGGGTACAGTGGCACATGCCCATAATCCCAGTGGCTGAGGTAGGAGGATTGTGAGTTCAAAGCCAGCCTCAGCAACTTAGCAAGGCCCTAAGCAACTTAGCAAGACCCTGTCTCTAAATAAAAATAAAAAGGCCTGAGAATATAGCTCAGTGGGTTAGGACCCCTGGGCTCAATTCTACTTGGTACCCAAAAAAAAAGATTTCTATATTTTTATAAGATTTTTTTAAACCTTTATTTTATTTATTTATGTATTTTGTATGTGGTGCTAAAGTTCGAACATAGTGCCCCGTGCATGCGAGGCAAGCACTCTATCACTGAGCCACAACCCCAGCCCCGATTTCTAAATTTTTTAAGAAAAAGCACACAAAAAATTCAGTCACAAAATATATTCAAATTAAACATGAGTCTAATAGGCTTTCTTTGACTTTTCTAAAAATGGAACTGACATGTAATTATATGTTCATTATTAAGATCAAATTATATGAGTGGAAAGAAAGCAGAATAAGTCAGTTGATAGCACATGCCATAGTCCCAACCACTCAGGAGGCTGAGGCAGGAGGATCACAAATTCCAACCAGCCTCGGCAACTTAGTGAGACCCTGTCTCAAAATAAAATATAAAAAGGACTGAGGATGTAGCTCAGTGGTAAAGCGCCCCTGGATTCAATCCCCAGTGCAAGAAAAGAATTCTAAATAGCAGCAAAATACTGTGTAATATGGATTTGCCATCATTTAATTAATCAAGCTCCTTTTGATGGACATTGAGATGGTTTGTGATTTGTTAATTACCAACTCTGTTGCCACAGACACTACGTAAATGCTTCTTTGTATGCTGCTCTCAACTGTCCCCAGGAAGGACACCTAGCCCAGGAATTCTAAGGGCTCAGGAGCCCTCAGAAACCACATTTACGCTTGGCTGTGTTTCAGGAGTCCTTTTTATGTATCTTAGCCAATGATTAATATTATCTGGGTTTTTATCCTTGTGTCCGTATGACGGATGAAAAGTTGATATCTCATTGTTTTAATTTGCATTTCCCCAATTACTTCTAAGCTTGAGCAGTGACTGTTTTCCCTTTGCAAAGAGCCCATTCATATCCATAGCCACTTCATAAAAATGATTTGTAGGAACTCCTTATATCTTATTCATTTGTCTGTTATATATAATGTAACCATTTTTGTAACCTTATTTATGTGCCTTTTATCCTAGAAAAGTGTTTAATTTTCACGTCAGAGAAAAATGATCTTCCCTTTTCCAACATTCTAACAATGTTCTCTATTTGTATTCTAATTCTTTGGTGGTATATTTTTAGATTTAAATACATTGAGGATGGTGTGACCTAGGATTCTAGTTTTTAAGGCTTTTTAAGATTAGGCTTTTTCTCCCACTGCTTTGAAATACCCTCGTTTGTCTGTAGTCAAATTTCTTGTAAATATGTGGGTTCATTTCAGGATTCACTATTCTGCTCTTCCAACATATTTATCTAATTCTCTCCCAATAAATTATTATCTAAGTCAGAGGTGGACAGCTGGACATGATGGCCCACAGCTGGAGTCCCAGCTACACTACTATAGAAACTGAGACAGGAGAATTGGTTGAGCCCACAAATTTGATACCAGCCTGGGCAACATAAGCTGGCCCATCTCAAAAGGAAACAGAGGTGGACACACTTTTTCAGTGAAGGATCAGATAGCAAATAAGTTCAGGCTTTGCTGACAATAGCTAACAAATGAATGTGGCATCTCATTGGTGGAATGTAAACTGAATCCACCGGAAGTTCCCAGACTTCCAGCCCTGTGGAATGTAGGCAGATTGGGGATAATCTCTGCAGTATAGATTTCTAATGGCATCCTGCACACTTAGAATGAAAGGAAGAAACCTGACAATCTTTGCACGTAATCTGAACCAAATAATGGCTGACCCACAGCACAATCAAGTAAAATCATTTGTCATATACATATATCCACAGTGTAAATTTTGATATGACTGAGCACATACCAAACCATACTTTGTTGTGGCTTTCTCAAAATTCCTTTTGTTTTGTTTCATATAAATACTGAAGCATAAGCGATAACTCCTGAGGTGAAACTGAGATTTTAAATCACCAGGGCAAAAATTTCATTTTTATAGCTTTATTGAGGTCCAGTTAACAAATAAACACAGTATGTATTTCAGACAACAACTTAATGTTTTGGTGTTTTATATATATATATGTATATATATAAATATCAAACACCAAACACCACCATTAAATGGACACCATTTAATCAAATTTGTGGGCTCAACCAATTCTCCTGTCTCAGTTTCTATAGTAGTGTAGCTGGGACTCCAGCTGTGGGCCATCATGTCCAGCTGTCCGTTTAATGGACACCACCATTTATATATGTATATATAAAATACCAAAACATTGTATATTATATATTGGTGTATATATTTGTATATATTATATATTGGTGATATATATATAGTGAAATAGTCACCACAAGCTAATAAGCATATCTGTCATCTTGCATAGTTACACATTTTTTCCTTTGTGATCCTAGCAAATGTCCTCTTAGCAAATTTCAAGAGTACAATATAGTATCATTAACTGTGGTCACATTTTTGATGTAACATACTGCATATCATTCATATATGTGTATGTCATTTGTGTATGTGACAGAGATAACTAGGTAGATATAGATAGATAACTTTAGGCTTTCTGCTGAGTGAAATAAGCCAGACACAGCATGATGTCACTTATATGCAGAATCCAAAATAATTAGACTCATAGAAGCAGAGTAAATGGTGATGGCCAGGGCTGAGGGCAGGGTAATAAGAAATGTTGGTCAAGGTGGGTACGGTGGCACATGTCTGTAATCCCAGAGGCTCAGGAGGCTGAGGCAGGAGGATCTCAAGTTCAAAGCTAGCCTCAGCAAAAGTGAGCGCTAAGCAATTCAGTGAGACCCTGCCTCTAAATAAGATACAAAATAGGGCTGGGGATGTGGCTCAGTGGTTGAGTGCCCATGGATTCAACCCCTGGTACCAAAAAAAAAAGAAAAAGAAAAAAGAAATGTGAATCAAAAAGTATAATTAAAACTCTCAATTTTTAAAACAGAAAGTAAGTTAGAAGTCTCTTATTTTTCATTTGAAAAAATATATTATTATTCACCTTGTAGGGCACAGAATTTCCAATGTCAGTGGAAAGCGTGCTCTATTTGGTACTTCTCCATAAGACATCTTCAGGGGTGCCAGGATTTTCATGGAACTATTTTACCTCTAGATCTTTTTGCCTTGCCCAAGAAGAAAGAATAAGTAATTTCACAAAGCACAAGAACGAGGTGTGATTTTTAGTAGTGCCTTTTTCCCAGAAAGCTCGTTGTAAGCACTTATCTTGTACAAATGAAACAAGGCTGCATTAGTTTCCTATTTCTGCTTTAACAAATGACCACCCACTGAGTGACTTAAGGCAACACGTATTTACCATCTTCTCTCTGGGAGGCAGAAATCTGAAATGGGGTTCACTGAGCTAAACTCAAGGCATCAGGGCAGAGGGGCTGGAGGCTCCAGGGGAGAATTCCTTTGCTTGCCTATCCAGCTTCTAGAAGCTTCCTTACTCAGGGCTCATGTCACTCTGACCTCTGCTTCCCTGGTCTTGTCCTTGCTGACCCTCTCTTCCTCTCTTCCTTCTGCTCCTTAGAGGGACCCTTGCTATTATATTTGGTTTACCTGAATAATCTCCTACTTCAGAATTATTAACTGAATTACATCTACAAAGTTCCTTTTTCCATATAAGGTACATATTCACAGGTTCCTGGAATTGTGGAACAGACATCTTTAGGGGTGCTTAATTCTGGCTATGCCAAAGACCTTTTTTTTTTTTTGGTACTGGAGATTGAACTCAGGGGCACTCGACCACCGAGCCACATCCCCAGCCCTATTTTGTGTTTTATGTAGAGACAGGGTCTCACTGAGTTGCTGCTTAGCGCCTCACCATTGCTGAGGCTGGCTTTGAACTCGCAATTCTCCTGTCTCAGCCTCCCTAAGTGCTGGGATTACAGGCTTGCGCCACCACGGCTCCAAAGACCATTTTTCACCTTCTCACAGAGTGGACCTCTATTTGGTGGGGGTAGGGGGTGGCTGGGGATGGCACACGGTAGGCAAACAGTCTCCCAGCAAGCTATGTTCCCAGCCCTAAGATGCACCTCTTTTAACCTTTATCTCGACAAATGAGCATTCTGGCAGCTGGACATTGCAACTGATTAATTAGACTGTTAATGTTTGAGATTGTCACTATAATGAATGT
The DNA here is from genome assembly GCA_004024805.1 of Geosciurus inauris. Lineage (NCBI taxonomy): Eukaryota > Metazoa > Chordata > Mammalia > Rodentia > Sciuridae > Geosciurus > Geosciurus inauris. The sequence continues at coordinate 34,623 of PVHX01005129.1, read as the reverse complement.
GTTGGGCTAGAATTGCTTATGGGATTTGAGGGACAAAATCTCCAAAATGACTAATAAACAACAAAATTAAGACCTTATTAAGATTAAGGAAACCATTTGATCTCACCAGGAAAAGTCGATTTTAGTAGCCATTCTGAGTTACCAGTACTACTAAATTAATTAGCTAAATCCTTCCGAGAATTTCCTCACTCTGTCCAAGTATTGAAGGACATAATACATAGTAAAGTCAATGGATAATAAACTTGGTTATTTTTTATTCTATTCTCAGAGGACTTAACAAACACTACTAGGCATTTCTGCCTCATTCTTCAAATCTCAAACAGAACTGAATTTGGAAAAGCAAAGAATACACATCTCCTTTAAATTGGCTGCCATTATCAGGTATTTCAACCAAGACAGAAGAAAATGAATTTGCTTTGCCCTTTTCCCTTTCATTTTGCAGCAATCTCATAAGTTTTGAAATGCAAATAAAGAACTCAAAAGTGTAAAATGCTTTCCATTTCTCAAAAAGGGGTATGTCCAAACCCAGTGGCATTTCACAGGGCCATGAATGCTGAATCTGGTAGATTACACCTGGTCTGAAAATATTCTTGCTCATTGTTTTTTTAAAGTTTATACAGAGTTCCAGCCTCATTACAGGAACAAGAATCCCACTGCCTTTTTCTTCATGAGAAGGAGCACCTGGAAGGAAAATGTTTGAAGTTGGAAAGGTTACTATACAACTCCTTCCCTAGGAGGAGTGCTACTGTGCTCCTGTGCTCCAAAAACGACCACAAGCTAGGCGTAGTGGTGCACGCCTATAATCCTAGCAACTCAGGAGCAGGAGGATTGCAAGTTCAAAGTCAGCCCAGCAGCAACTCAGTGAGGCCCTGAGCAACATAGCAAGACCCTATCTCAAAAAACAAAAAAAGGCTAAGGATGTGGCTCAATGGCTAAGTGATTTTGGGTTCAATCCCAAGTGGTTGCATCCTGTAATTAACTGGCAGCAATTTTCTTTCATGGTAGTACATAAGAGAGTGCAACCTCACACGGTTTGAGTGACAGGTTACATTAGATGGAATGTGGTATCTGTTATGGTATCTCATTGAAGGGCTTTCTTGGATACCAGTATGCCTGGTTATTTCTGTGTTCAGCAAAATGATTTGTATGAATTTTACTACTCAACTAACTACCACGTTTAAATGAGTTTTACTATTCTCATGTGCCAAAGAATAGTTTGAGTGTTGGGACTTCTAGATTTAAAGATAGAGAAGAGAAAATTCCCATTGTAGATGTTGTAGATGTTCTTCTAAGTCATGGGGAGTGGTGTTTTTTGTTTTTGTTTTTGTTTTGTGGTGCCAGGGATTGAACCCAGGGCCTTGTGCATGCGAGGCAAGCACTCTACCAACTGACCTACATCCCGGGGTGGGGGGGTTGATCTTATAGGATGTGGTCATAATAGTGCACGTTATCTGTAAGCTCATCTTTGGTTCTCTGCTGGAAGAGTCTCTGTCAACAGTCAGATGAGTTCTGAGTTTTAGGATGCTTCAAAAAATAAAAAAAAAAAATTCTGTTTCTTATTAGTTTCAGCAAATAGTCATAGGAAAATTCCTGCTGTTTTGTTTTTTTTTTTTAAGAATGAGCTTAATATAGACAACCAGCTCAATTATTATTCCTGCTCATTGGTGACAAGTGTGTCTAGGACAGATGCCTCCAAAAGGCCAAAATGTACAGACAGGACAGAGGAGTTAACTCACTGGGACTCAAAGTATTGTTAACATATAAAAACTAAAAGTCATTTGTGTTCAGATGTAAGCTCTAAATTAACTAGAAAGGATGGAAGGAAGCACATTGGTGCCCTTGGGGAACTTCCCTGTGGGTCTCTTCTTCGTAACAGCACCTCTGTAAAATGGGCCAAAGTCATTTTTGCAGATTACATGTTGGCCATCACCTCAGGGACACTATTTCCCCTTCATGTCATTCATTCCAAAAACAGAATCTCAGAGTAAGAGTTGAACTTTGTTCTTTTCCTTCAGCTGAACAGCTCATTACCACCAGCTCTGAAAGAGGTCCGCTAGGCATCTGTGCATGACTCAATCTGCCATCCCTTTCCATCCCCACCCGACTGGCTCATTTGTACTATTTCAGTGGAACTCCTTTTTAAAACATACATTATTAGCTGGACTTAAATATAGCACAAGGGCCATTAAATGACATCTCTTCCCTATGACAACAGTATTTGTAGAGCAAAAGTCTGGTAAAATATATTAAGCCATATCCTGGAAGGTAATTCCATTTCACTGGATTTTCATTCCATATGCCAGAATTATAAAGGAGTTTTCTTGGATTTTATGTGCTGCTACTTATTTTTTTTTCACATTCCTACCATCTCAATTCATTCTTTTATAACTCTCCATTATATTTCATATTGAATAAGAATTTTTAAATGAAAGAAGATATGAATTCTCAAGACAAAATTCACATATCATTTTAATAGAAATAAAATCAGGTTCAATCCCATTTATCTGAGTAGTAACTAGACTTCAAATACTGCATAGTACTGGATTTACATCAGAATAGATAAGTGGATATCTGTAACAATCTTTTCACCCACCACTGTGAGATTGACAACAGTCTTTCAGCAGCGTTCCTGATAGGAGAGCATCCGACCTCATCTGCAGAGATGCTGGCAGTACAGGTGCATTCAAAAAGAAGTGGCTGAGATTCAAAGTCATATAATATAATAGACCAGTGACTAAATATAATATAATAGACCAGTGACTAAATATAGAACTAAACCCACAAATCTCATAAAAGAAAACACAAGATTAAATCTTTGTGGCTTGGATTGGGCCAGAGATTCTTAGCTATGACCCCAAAAGCATAAGCAATGTGAGAAAAATTGGACAAATTAAACAATCGAAATTTAAAACTTGTGCATCAAAGAATATCATTAATAAAGGGGAAATAGAGATGACAGACTGCAAGAAAAGATTGGCAAATCATATTTCTTTGTAGAATGTAGGATTGAGAATATAAAGATCTCTTCCAACTCAACAGCCAAAAGGCAAAGAGCTGTGTTAAATAAAAGGCAAAGAACTCGACTTGATATTTGTCAAAAAGAACACTTACAGGCAATAAACACAGGAAGAGATGCTCAACATCGGGGCTGGGCATGTGTCTGTAATCCCAGCACCTTGGGAGGCTGAGACAGGAGAATTGCGAGTTCAAAGCCAGCCTCAGCAACAGCGAGGCACTAAGCAACTCAGTGAGACCCTGTCTCTACATAAAACACAAAATAGGGCTGGGGATGTGGCTCAGTGGTCGAGTGCCCCTGAGTTCAATCTCCAGTACCAAAAAGAAAGAAGAAAAAAAAGATGCTCAGCATGATTAGTTTTTAGGTAAATACAAGTCAAAATCACAATGAGGTATTTCACTTCACACCTGCAAGAGTGGCTAGATCTTTTTTTAAAAAACAAAAAATAATAAATGTTGGTGAGGGATTTGGAAAAATGAGAATCCTCACATTTCCCTAGTAGGCATGCAAAATGTTTCTGTGACTGTAGTATATAGTTTGACAATGCCTTAAAAAGTTTCAGAGAACTACCATGTGACCCCAAGAATTCCACTCCTACACATATAACCCAGGAGGACTAAAAACAGAGTCTAGAATAAGTGCCTGCACATGTGTGTTCCTAGCAGCACTGTTCCAGGTATCCACAAGATGGATACAGTCCACACGCCCATCAACTATGAATGGATAAGCAAATATACATAAATATATTATCAACCCACAAAAAGGAATGAAACACTGATATATGCTATAAGGAGAATGAAGCTCCAAAACACTACGCTAAGTGACAGAAGCCAGGTTGTGTGACTCTACTTACACGAAATATCCGGAAGAGACACAGATGGAAATTGGTAATTGCTGGGGCTGAGGTAAAGGGGAAATAGGAGGACACTGCATAATGGGCATATTTTATTTTAGAATGATGGAAATATTTTGCAGCTAGGTAGATTCCATGCTTGGACAAGTTTGAGATGTATGAAATGCCACTGAACAGTTCTTTTCAAAATGGTTAATTTTATGTTATGTCAATTTCCCCTCAATAAACAAAACATAAGGTCAGGACTACAGAATAAACATGATTGTGAGCCACGTTCCCAGAGCTGCTGACCAAGCACATTTATGCAAATGGACCATGTTATAGTGGCTGATAGAGGAGTGACTCGGTTCTGAATGGCTAGTCATCTGTCTCCTGTTCAATTTGTTTGGAAAATCAAAGTAGGAAAATTAATTGATATCTCTTTTTCTTTCAGGACTCTCAGCTTGTATCCTCTGGACACAATAATCCAAGTAAGAAAGGCTTCTCTCTTTTACTTTACATGTGGGGGGAGAAGATTGGGGACAGGGTGGAGAGGATGAGCTTGCGATAGACTGTCAGTTTAAAAGAAAGTCATTAGAAAATACAGTCAAGTAGGAAACAGCCATTTGCTCAGGTAAGTGCTGCCTAAATGAGTGACCTTGAGTGACCTTGAGTGCTCGCACTCAGGAGAAGGACAACCAAACCATAGGATGCTGAATTTCAAAGTGATCGTAGGACAAAGGAATAGCATGCTTTACTACAGTTAGTTGGTCACTAGTATATGTAGAGGGGGGAAATAAACTAAAAGACAAGTAAAGAGTTGACTAAATTAAAGAAAATGACCTGGTAAAGTAAACCAATCTGAAGACCTCAAGGTAAAGACCTCAGAATCTAAGGAGAATCACTCCTTGCCAGTTATGTATGCCATGTCCCCTTTCAAAAATAGGCTGGGCTACTTAGGAAGGAGGTTCCTCACTGAATCAGAGGCTCACAAAACATGTAGGCTTTGTCACCAAAGACAAAGCATCTACTAAAGCAGTGTTTTCATTCTCTTTTGGCACTCTTAATTGGCATTACTATTATCTGGAGCATTAAAGATGCATGAACTACCCTATTCAGATAAATGTGTTGAGAAGTCCCCGGATTTTAATGCACAGGTAGAGAAAAGTAGCAGAGGGGTCGATGGCTCCATGATGTATAGGCAGGATCAATTATCCCACCCTCTGCTGGGCTTTGCTGTGGGCACAGGTTCCAGTGAGGAATTTTTCTAAGACAAGTCTCAATGTTAAACAAGCGCCTACTGAAAGATAATAAACATCCCATTGAATATTTAAATTTTAAAATAGATGATGTGTGTCTGCACGTGTATACGTTCAGGTGGTGGGTTGAGTTTAAACACTCATCCCCTTCCCTTTGGCATCCCCGCTGAATAACGCTAAAGCTGCAAAGATGGAAATAAATCCTCCATAGCACTGAGAACAGGAAAGACTGCCATCTGCAAGCTAGAAATTTCCTTGAGTGTCTGGCAAACAGAAAGTAAATAGGACCCTACTGAAAAATAATCTTGAGCAAGGAAAGTCATGACCCAGGAAAAGGAAAAAAGAGAAATAAGCCTTGGTGGTGAGGGATGGCCCTGGGGGCCCCGGGACAGGCCAGATTCCCTCTGTACCCCAACAAAATGGGTGTAGGTGGCAGCTGCACAGGAACCCTGGGCCACCCTGGGGTGCTCAGCACTGCACCCCATCCTGGCTGATTCTCATACATCACTTTCAGTCTCCTTTTCCTTGCAAAAGACCCCAAAGAACAAAAGACAGTAATAATTCCTAAACAAAATAGAAAAAAAAAAAAGACAATTGACTAGAGTCTCTACTTGGGTACAATACGTAAGAACAAATTCTAAGACAATACCACACCTTGAATACAGACATAGGTAGTGGTGGAGTCATTTTTTTCTCAAGGGGGAAATCAAAACAAGCTCTGTGTGCTCAAAGGAAAGCACATAGTGTTTTGTTTTGGGGTTTTTTTTTTTAATATTTTTATTTCAAGTTGTAGAGGGACACAATTCCTTTATTTTATTTATTTGTTTTTATGTGGTGCTGAAGATCAAACCCAGTGCCTCACACATGCAAGGCAAGCGCTCTACCACTGAGCTACAGCCCCAGCCCAAAAGCATGTAGTGTTTTTGAGTGGGGAAGTGAAGGGCCCTGGGCTTTTCTCTTGCTTTCTAGCCAACAAAGCCTACCCTCTTACACATTTACCCTAAATCATCTCTCCCTCTTATAGCATAGTGTTAGATAGTTATGGTCTACAGTGACCATAACTGTCACTGTACTAGTATGGGAAATTCATAACAGGGACCTTTGTTTTTGCCAACCTGTTATTCTAACATAGGAAAACATAGATTTGATCTCCACGTAAAAGGACTGACCCCAGAGAAAGTCAAGCTAGTAAAAGGAGAAGAAAAAACAGGCCCAGCCAGGCGCAGTGGCATACACCCGTAATCAAAATGGCTCAGGAGGCTGAGGCAGGAGGCTTCAAAGCCAGCCTCAGCAATGATGAGGTGCTAAACAACTCAGTGAGACCCTGTCTCTAAATAAAATACAAAAAAGGGCTGGGGATGTAGCTCCGTGGTTGAGTGCCCCTGAGTTCAATCCCCAGTACCCAAAAAGAAAGAAAGAAAAAAAAAAGAAGGAAAACAGTTCCAACTATACTTACAGTTCTCTGAAAGACTTGGGATTATTCATATTGAATAACAAGAGCAAAGAGACTGTTGTGGAAAAAGTCGTTACTAAATAAATGAGCACTTGAGAATTAAAAATGTGATCAACAAAAATTTTAAAAATAATACAAATAAAAGGAATGGGTAGGAGTAGCTCCAATCTGGGGTCCAGAATATAAAGTTGAAAGCTTTATTTCCAAACACAGGTGGGGACTGTGGAAGTGGGTCAAGGTGCACAGAAGGTCAGAATCCAGCTAGTAGGGATCAGAGAAAAGGAAAGGGACAAAGGCATTAGAAATGAATAGTTTTCCCTGGGAAAGGAGCAATTGGTAATCAAAACACTTTGCATAAATGGAAATGAGAGAGACCGAAATCAGATTCTCACTCAGGTGTTGGGCTTTTCAGACCCTGAATGCAGATATTAGGATCATCAAGCCTAGGATACAAAATAAGAGCCTTAGCTTAATTTCTAGAAATCCAAGAGAAGATTAGAAATGTGATAAACAGCAAGATTTGAGGAAGTACCAGCAGCCAGCATTTCTACAAATGAAAAAATAATAACAGGAATGAGAATTTCCACAGGCAGGTCTAAGAGCACATCAGAGAGAAAGAATGATGGATTGGAAATGCGAATTTAAAAAATTATCCTAAAGAGACAGATGTAGAAAACAGGACATGGAAGTTAAGCAACAGGAAGGATGAAGTGGAAAAATCTAACATCAAACTAGAATCCCAGAAAGGGAGGGAGAAAGAAGCAGGCATAAAGGGCATTCTGGCAGAGAATTTTCCAGAATTGAAAGACACTAGCCTACAGAGTTCGTGAAATGCGATGAATAGTAACCAGGATAAATAAAAAGAAATCCATATGGACACATTTTTGCAAAACACATAAATAAAGGAGAGAAAACTTAAAATACTTTTTAATATCTTTTTAAAAAAAAAATCCACAATTGTTCAGTTGTTCACAACAGCAGCATTCAAAGACAGTGGACAGTGGACTTAGAACTTCACTAAGTTGAGAGAAAATAATTACCAAACTAAATTCTGTATCTTACCAACAATAATAGCAAACAGAATAATTAGTAATAATAATAAGGGACATTTCCAGACCAACAAAAGCAGGGAAAGTGTGTCACCAGTAGACCCTACAAAAGAGAAATTCTAAAAGAATGCACTTCCTGGGGCTGGGGCTGGGGCTCAGTGGTAGAGCGCTTGCCTAGCATGCATCATGAGGCACTGGGTTCGATCCTCAGCACCGCATACAAATAATAAATGAATAAAATAAAAATCCATCAACAACTAAAAAAAATTAAAAAAAAAAAGAATGCACTTCCTTCAGAAGCAATGTGAGCTTCAAGGGTTCAACAGTACAGAAAGTACATGTGGAGAAAATGTGGGCAATATTGTAATCCTAGGACAGTAACATAAAAGTAGAATGTGAAAACATTACCAGTTTGTCCCAAAGAAGTAAAGATTAGAAAAAGAACAGAGTGTATGGAAAGATGTAGTGGCATGAATAAAATTAAATCAGTAATCTGAGCAAATGGATTTGATACTATGATTTAATGACAAATGTTGTCCAAACAAATTAAAAATAAAACCCCAGCTCTATGCTGTTCATAAGGACACATTGGAAACTGAAGATTCAGAACATGTAGGAAAACAAAACAAAACAAAAGGCAATTAGGAATGAAATCATAGGTTTAGAAATAAGAAGCACTTCAGATATTAGTAAATATTTGCAATTGCAAGGTCACATAAATACCTAGTGTAAAACTGAGAGAATGAAAGTAAATCAGAGAGAAATTTGTAGCCTAACATGCTTACACCAGAATGGTTGATATGGAATAATTTGTTATCTACAGAAAGAAAAATGAAATTAACTTTCATCCAACACCGTATGTAAAAACCAATCCAGATATTTTTAAAAGACCAGTGAAACTACACACTTTCAGAAGAAAAATATAAAACGTTTTTCTAGCCAGAAGTGGTGGCACATGTCTGCAATCCCAGTGGTTCAAGAGGCTGAGGCAAGCAAATATCAGGGTCAAAGTCAGCATCAGCAGCTTAGTGAGACCCTGTCTCAAAATAAAAATTTAAAAGGGCTGGGAGTATGGCTCAATGGTTAAGTGCTCCTGGGTTCAATCCCCACTACCAAAAAAAAAAAAAAAAAAGAACGTTTTTCTGATTCATTTCTTAAAACACACCAAAAAAGGCAAAGGAAAAATATTGGTAAATACAAACACATTAAAATTAAACACTTAGAGTTCATCCAAAGATACCAGAAAAAAAATAAAAATAAAAAACTAACACTAGGAATAGTTATTTGATTGATTATGTGTTTATGGTTTATATTTATCATGATACAAATTTATTATTCGTATTGAGACCATAAAATGCTTCTATGAATAAAAAATATTTTTAAAAGTTTTTTAAAGAAATGACACCAAAGAACAAGTACAAAATATGTACGTCATCAGTACTCGCAGACATGCAAACACCATGATGAAATTTCATTCTACGTTACTGTTAGAAAAAGTGTTCGAATATTGACTATTACTAGTGTGTATGACTATATCTTAGAATGTGTGCAATGTGATTCTGTGTATAATAGAAGTGATTCCACATGTAATAGCAGATTAAAGTTTAGAAACAGCAACAACCAGAAACTGCACACAGGGTGATGGAAGCTCTCCAGAAAACGTAGGGAATGATTGACACAAGAGTTCCCCAGCTGCACAGCTGGCAGGGGCCGGGCCAGGATGCCTTTTTTGTTTATTTGTTTTTTGTTTTGGGTACCAGAGATTGAACCCAGGGGTGCTCTACCACTAAGCCACATCCCCAGTCCTTTTTATTTTTTACTTTGAGGCAGAGTCTCACTGAGCTGCTTATTGCCTCGCTTTTGGTGAGGCTGGCTTTGAACTCGTCATCCTCCTGCCTCAGCCTCCCGAGCCACTGAGATTACAGATGTGGGCCACTCTGCCTGGCTGGGTTACTTTTTGATAATGGTTTTTGCATTTTGCATTTTGCTGGGTTTTTGCACACAGTCTTTTAGGACAGACTTAGTCTTTACTTGATAGACCACATGGTGGCGTGAGGAAAGGTAAGAAGGAGAATCTTTTTGACAGGAATGGGAGCCCTTTGCTTCCCTTCAGCTTCTGTGACATTTCCTTCTGTACAGGTCCACTCACGCCACTTGGTTCCTTAGTAACTACTGTTTATATTGTGATACTGTAAATTTTGGTCATTGGTTTATAATTTCTATCATTGACCTATAGGCAAGTCCAGAAACTAAATGATTAAATGAATTAATATTAATGAAGATGACTCATTAATAATTACTGAACAGAATATAAATATTTCAAACCTTTGGGCTGTAAAAGGAAAAGTATAGCTGTTTCAAGTCAAGAGAGAAAAAGAAAGAAAGGAAATTTGGGAGGAAAGAATAAACGGGTGAGTTTTCTTACTCCACATTATGTGATGGACAAGATACTATCCCAAGTTGATGAATCAAGTCATAGAAGATTCAATACATTTAAAGTTACAAATACCTAATATAAGTGCTAGAAGTAATAATAGAATTCATAAAATTTTAGGGGGAGAGGAGGAGTATATTAAATATTTCATGTTTTTCATATCAGAAAGTATTAGGTACTGTATAAAGTCAATGTATCTAGAAATAAAAAATATTTGTATATTACTTAGAGTGATGATTGAAGGCTGACAAAATTGGAAACAAAATCAAGCAGACTTATTGCCTTTTCCCTACTATTCGTATTTTTTCACCCAAAGCATGGATTACTTTTAATAGAAAATTAATTTTCAGGAAAACTTGTAGATTTCAAGAAAACAGGCAGATTTTCCTCTGTAGTAGAATTTAACATAATGCATGTCTATTTTTGATTCGCTTTTCAAAACTCAACTCTGGTCCACATCGTATCACTGCTAATGGGCCATTGTGCTACACCAGCAATGCAGTCAATTTAAGTGTTTAGGGGGCATGGATTATATATCAGTCATCTTTATGCTTACCAGGCAGAGCACCAGGCCTATAAGTTCTCAGTACATTGATTGAATTAGAAAGGGAGCTGTTGTGATTTTTTTAAGTGACCTATTGGAACCATCAAGCTGTTTCATTCCTCAGACTATATTCCATCTCAGTAGTAAAGGTACCTTAAACCTCTTTCTGTTTTGCTTTATTGTGTCCCTAGTGCTGGGGGAGATGCAACCCAGCATCTGTGTAGGCTAAGCACACACTGTACCACTGAGCTGCACCCCAGGCCTGCCTCATCTACTTTAGCATGTGGTTCTGTATTAGAGGACACATGTCAAGTTGAAATACATGCATCCTGTACCTGTATACATATACGTGGACAGGTATATACATTTGCATATCCCTGTGGGGTCCCCCGCATGGCCCATGTCCCCTTCCTCTCTATAATTGTATTTCCACATGCAAATGACCACCCTGTACCCTGTCAGCCTTTTATGCCCAACCTATTAATGATCGATGCAGGTTCCCTTCCTAAGAGACCAGCATGGTAGTATCCATCTTGACAGCAGCTGATATAAAACAGGATGACCCCAATCAGTCCCCCTGATCTCCCAACTAAAAAAGTGTCACGCTAAAAACTCTCCAGCTATCTTTCAGCATCGTTTTCCCTTGGGTGCCTGTGATTCTCGATGGCTTATAGCCTTAAACCTTTCAGAGTAACCTCAAAAATTGCATCACCGAAGATTTCAAGATGTTGAGGGGGATTTGACCTTGTGTACGTGTGTGTGGAGGACAAAAATAGTTAAAATCCCTCTTTGACTCCCAAGCTTACTTTTCCCCCCACAAGGTCAATGCATCGTCAACACTGAAGTTGCTCAGAGCACTGCCTCTTCTCCCAGGCTCTTCCTAAATGTCCCGTTTGGCCCCATGGTATCCTTCCTGTTTGCCAAAACCTATTCTGTTTTCCCTGTTGCCACAACAAAAGAGCAGCTAAGAGCAGAGATAATCAGCTGCAGCTTTGTCCCCGTGCTGAAACCAGCCCGTGACTCCTGCAGTCCCCAGATCCACTGTGCAGTCTAGCCTGCGGCCCTCCACCTGTGGGTCACGTGGCAGCATTATGGGTCAAGGTAAAACATGTTTATTCACACATCCAAGCAAGGCCTGCGTGGATATTCTTGCTTCCCTGTTTTCTGACATAAATTGTTTGGAAGTATTTACTCTCATCTGCTGCTTTACATTCTTGATTATAATGGTGCATGATATGCATGGCTGCTGGCAGCTGGGCCCCGGAGAACCGAACCAGTTTCTCCAGATTAAAAGGGAAGGAAGGATAGATCCATGTTTTTGAGAAAAACTGCACCTCCTTTTAGTTCTGTCGTACATAATGTAGGTGTTATGACTCTATTTTGGGATTATGGCAGGAATAATGGATTCTTAGGGGGAAAATGACTCTGAAAAGTACCAGACCAGGTTATTTTCCAGCACAGAAGCCAGATGACCAGGCCGTACATGTCCCCTAAATGAGCACACCACAGGCCTGCCCGGAAGGCCAAATATAGTGTGAAAATAGGAGTGTTCAAAGCAAGTCTATGACTTTGTTGCCTTTATTTTATGTCAAGTTGAAAAACATATGTATTTGTATGGTTTCCTATGGATTGGGGCCCTGACCAGTCCAGTATGGTTTTGTATCGATTAGGGCTCTGACTCCTCAATGTTTATTATCATCATAGATTTGGTAGCTTTATTTGTTTTTTTTTCCTAAATGACTGGCTTTTGGACCTACCTAGTGGCTGTCCCTCGTGGCTGTCCTGGCACCATCTAGAGACACACAGTGAAAGCCACCTCTGAGACAGATGTGTGAACTATGAATAAGCACATCTCCCTTTCTTCCCACTGCTTACGGTCCTGGAAGAAGAAGAGAAAACAGTGTGAAGATTGTCTTAGAGCCATTTGGGCGACATCTTCAGGCTGTGTCCATGAGGTGCTTTGGGGGGGTCATTCCTAAGAGGAAGTGACCACCAGCCAAGGTCAACAGATGACAGATGGGGCTTGGTACATGCATAGGTCTGAGGGTCTGAGCGGTAGACTGAGGGGATCCTAGGAGGTGTCCAGGCTGACCTGAGGGAGCACAGCAAAGCCAGGTGGCCACCACCAGGCCCCTTCTACAACTTGCCTGTCTGTGGGTTCATTCAGACACGGGCACTGCAGAGCCATCAGCAGCCACTGTCAACTTATTCTTGGGCACAAAGGACCCTTCTTCTTTCTGCTCCAACCACAAGGACATCCATAAAAGCTCTTTACAACATGAAGATGCATATTTCAAACCACCCATTGGGCCAGGATTAGGAATTAACATTATGCCTGTGTCATCTGCCTTTAAAACTACAAAGAGCAAACCAGTTCCAGGCTCCACTAACTAAAACCCGTCAAATCCCCCTTGGCCACATCCCTCAGAAACCTTTCTTCTCGAGCCTCTCAGATGGATAAGAAGGAGTTCTGGTTTACATCTTACTTGGCTCTAATTTGGGAGCTCCAAAACCTGCTGCCAGGAGTGTGATTCTCCATGGGGTATAATTCTTGGGGGTCTTGTGACTGCTGCCATAGTGTTCTATGAGATCCTCTCATCCAGGTTCTGTTTCAGCCCAACCGACCCCATTTGGCTTATGTTAGAAGGAGGGATCAAAGTTCAAAGTGCCTTGGATGTAGGATGCTAATGGGTTTATTTCTTTAAATTTTCTGTAAAATGAAGTGGAAAGAAACTGATTCCATCTGTAAGATATTCATCTTTTGGCAAGATCTCTACTCCAGAGTCTCTGGTTGTTTGCAAATAGCTCCTTAGTACCTACCCACAGATTTGTGCCTGGGCAATCGCATTGCAAAGATGAAATTATTTTGCGAATCCAGCTCTCAGACAATAAAAAATGTTTTAAAGGCCTCCTGCTGCACATTTTGAAAGATTGTTAATAGGACCGTAGAAATATTTAGTCTCTCTTAAATCTTAAGACTGCAAGACTCACATGTCGGTATTTTTTTTTTCCTACTTCCTTTTTAAGAGAAAGGTGATGCTGAGCCAGAGAGTCCAGACAATGGCACTTCGAATACATCGTAAGTCTCTTTCCTGTTTCTGTTGTAGATGTCTGTCCTTTAATTTGCCTTATAAAATGAAACAGTGCAGGTATCTCCTAACAGGAGTGATGCACCGAAGCCCTGGTTCACTTTTCTCGTGATAATGTCTGTTTAAATGTCTTTGGGTACAGATGCATTTTGAGGTCTTAATACTTTAGCGTGTAAGAGGAAACTTGAAAATGTAGATGTTCCTCTTTAGGAAGTAGAAATCTAATGAGATTCAAGGATGTACACTGGGGGAGAAGGGAGCTGAGTCCTTTAGAATGTGGTCAGAAGACTTGAAGAACTTTTTGCACATGCTGGGGGACTTTCTGCCCCATACGCCCTTGAAGTCCTCATGTCATTTTAAAAGCCTTCCATCTGCAATCTCACCTCTGGATCATGTTGGGGGTGGGGGGGAGTTATCACAATCATAGATATCTGTGGAATGTCAAAAGTTTGTTATGTTTTTAAGTTAACAAAGCAGTTTTTAAAATAGAAGAAAAAGGCATTTCTAAAATATGTGTTCCTCGATTTTCTCATTGTCCTTGTAATAGTCATTGAACCCAAGTATGTTTTGAACGATTCCCTGGATACCAAGTTGATATACGAACATTTCAATAAAATAACTCACAAGCTAACAAATGACGTTGTTTTAGCTCCACAGGGATCAGTAACAGGTTTGCTTCGGAAGAGTCTTTGTTTTTATCACTTTTGAGGCATGTAGTGTGTCTTCTTATTATAAGGCAGGCTTTGTGAATGAATCTGTTTGTAGATCGGTGCTCTTATTACTAAGCATTTAAAGTGCTATTCATTAGCAGTCACGGTTGGTGTTATCACATGGAGTGTCTTGTCTTGACCAATATTGTTTCTTTGCCTTGCACAGGGTGGCTATAAATTTCATAATGGATACAATTATATGTTTGTTATTTCCCTAAAATTCACAAAGCATTCCATTGCTGTGGTTTATGGTGATACGATGAATGTAACTGGTCTTAAATGGTTAAAATATTGCTGACTTTAACATTTTTTGTGGGGTGGCCAAAAAAATAATAATAATAAAAAGGGAAAGGGTTTTAATGCCATCTGGAGGCACTCTAGAGAACTGAAAAGAGTAGAATTACTGAAAAACTTAGTTCTTTTGAGTAACATTTAGACAAGATCAGAATTTATACAAGCACAATGTAAGCTATTTGAGAGTGAGTTACGTTTTTATAAATTATTTAATAAGAGCATTAGTTTTTACAGAAACAGCACTTTCTAATTCTCAGCAACAAAATTATCTTACGGACAAAGGAACAGACAAAATATGTTGGAAAGCTGCTAGTATACTACATTTAATTTTACGTAGTTTAAAATCACCTTCAGTAGACACCAGTTTTGTTAAAGCAGTTTGGTGTGCTGTTAAAGTTCTCCTTCCCTTGTGTGTTTCTGAAGAGTTCATTCCTTAAAACAATTGGTTTCCGTTAGTCCATACCTTATTTCTTCTAATATGTATAAAAGGAAGTTGTCTGAAGAATTGTTTTTAAACTCTCTGAAGATGTAAAAACGGTGGAAGCCTGAAACACCACCTCACATGCTCACCTCTGAGCAAAGTGGCTCCCTGGTCATCTGCCTCACAGCCTATCTCTTGAACCAGAAATGACAGAAATGAAGTCTGAGGTGGCAAGGATCTGTCTTGGGAGTGGAGAATTCTAAACTTGGGATCTGTCAGGGCCCTCTCCCAGGGGCTCTGTTCCTAGGCAGGAAGAGCAGCTGTTCTGAATAAGCAGGACTCAAGATGCCTGATGTGTATGTGACAGGGATATTCTTATGCACTGCACCCCACCTGAGCTTTTAGTGCCCCAGAATCTGAGGATCAGAGGGGTCATTCACCTCCAGGGATAAATGAGGACATATACCTTCTGATTTTCACCCATTTACCATACTGAGGGATCCAAGGACAACACTAAGCCAAGAATCAGAATCAAGAACAAGTACCGAGATCAGATTATGCGTTAGGTAGTAGGTGAACTCCTTTGCTAGGGCCACCGTAACAAAATACCCCAAACTAGGTGACTTATGTTTATTTCCTTATGGTTCTGGTGTTGGCTTCTTCTGAGAGCTGTAAAGGAAGAATATGTTCCTGCCCTTGTGCCTTGGCTCCTCCACAGATCTCCTTTTGTGTGTCTCCCTCTCTCCTTGGCTCACGCACATCATCTTCTCTGTGTGTGTGTCTGTCTCTGTGTCCCTCTTTATGAGACTACCAGCCATATTGGAATAGGCCCCACCCTAATGATCCCATTTTAACCTAATTACCTCTATAAGGCCCAAGTCCCAAATAAGATTACATTTTAAGGTCATAGAGGTTAGGATTTCAAATATATGAATTTGGGGGGCCATGACGGTGTGGTGGGAAGAATGATTCATCCTACATCATTAAAGGTCACAGCAATCAGATCCATCACCCAGGTAAACAGAACAAGGAGTATGTAGATTTCAGAAGTTGGAACAAGGAGAAAAATCCTAAGTCACAGAGCATCAATTATGGGAGCTGGAAGGGTGAAACAGAACAAAGGAAACAGGCACCAGGATAGGAACCTGAGTTAAACTGTGTAGGAAAATTATAATCCAATACCCCTCATAGACGTTGTTGCAGAAATTCTTAGCACATCTGATCCAATGATTTACAAAAAGGGGATAATTCATGATGACCAAATAGGATTTGTTACAAGAGTGCATGGTTGGCTTATCATTAGAAAATCAATGTAGGGGCTGGGATTGTAGCTCAGCGGTAGAGCGCTTGCCTCGCATGTGTGAGGCCCTGGGTTCGATCCTCAGCACCACATACAAAGCAATAAAATAAAGACATTGTGTTCATCTACAAATAAAAAAAAATCTTTAAAAAAAAAAAAAGAAAATCAATGTAATCCATCATACTAATAGAATAAAGGAGAAGAAATCTAAATAGATGCTAAAAAAGCATTTGAC
Source organism: Geosciurus inauris (assembly GCA_004024805.1). Taxonomy (NCBI): domain Eukaryota; kingdom Metazoa; phylum Chordata; class Mammalia; order Rodentia; family Sciuridae; genus Geosciurus; species Geosciurus inauris. The sequence continues at coordinate 17,987 of PVHX01005129.1, read as the reverse complement.
AAAATGTAACACTCATAAATGAATTTAAAAGAAAAAATTTAAAACCTTCAGCAAACTAGGACTAGAAGGGAGCTTATTTAATCTGATGATGGGCATTTATAAAAAGAAAAAAGAAAGAAAGAAAAAGAAGAAGAAAAGAAAACCCACTGCTTTTATCACAAGCAGTGGTAAAACTCCAAGTGTTTTCCTTCTAAGATCAGAAATTAAGCAGTGTTGATTCCTGTTGTTATCTCTGTTCAACATTTTACTTGAGATTCTAGTCAGTGCCATAAAGCAAGAAAAGGAAATAATGGACATAAAGATTGAGAAAAATGATTGCTTACAGAGAAAGTCTAATAAAGAGCTACTAAAATCAATAATTTATCAAGGTGAATATCTAGAAATCTATTGTATTCCAATTTATTAGGAATAAGCAATTGGAAAATGAAATTTAAAAAGTAATTCCATTTACAATGACATAAAAATATAGAATGCTTCATAAATTTAGCAAAAGACATATGAGACTTAAAAATAATGGAAACTACTATTCACTGATGTGAACAATTTAAGACCTAACCAGATGGAGAGAAGTTCAGGAACTGGAAAACTTGACAATTTTGGGATCTCAGTTTCTCTTGGATTCAGCTGATCTGTGGATTCAGCACAATCTTCATCAAAAGGCCAATGGGACATTTTTGTAGCAAATAGTTTTACAGGTTGATTTGAAAATTTTTATAGAAAAACAAAGGAACTAGGCAGCCAAACCATCTGAAAAAAAGTAAGATGGCAGCTTTCCAGTACCTGATTTTAAGGCTTATTATAAAACTGAAGTAATTTAAGATATAAAGAAAGACAAATCAATGGAACAAAGCAGTCTAGGAACAGACCCCACACACACGATTGATTTTCCAGAATCAATCACAGAAGCAGTTGAATGGGGAGAGCCAAGTCTTTCAACCAATGTCATAGGAACAACCACTGAGGAGAAAGGGAATCTCACGCTGCACACAGCTGAGAAGGATCAGAGACCTCAGTGTAAAAGCAACAGCGATAAAGTGCCTGCAGACAAAAATATCTTACAGGGGTCACAAAAACATGTACAAGAAAATCTTAATTGGACTTCATCAAAACAAAAAGCATCTGCTCATCAAAATGAAAGGCCAGCCACAAGCTGGGGGAAGGTATTTGCAATACATATGTCTGACGAGTAATCTGTATATATACGAGGAACTCTGACAGTGAATAACAAAATAATAAGGAAACAAGCATTTTTTTAAGGGAACGACTATTTTAAATGGGTAGAGGCTTTGAAATACAGAGGAAGGGTAGAAATATTTATGTGACAGCTTTTCTACCTGATAATATAATAATAATCTGTTTTGAACACTCACTCTGCCAAGGTGCCAATCTTAGCACTTGACAGGTTTCATCCCTGCTAATTCTGACAACAATCCAGCAATACACCCCATTTTACAGGCAAAAGGGGCTAATTCCTATTCCTATGTTTATATGGCTTCAAGTGGCAAAGCAAGATTTGAACCCAGGATTCAGATCCTGCAAGCTGAGCTCTTTTCACTGTTGTCCCATTTTGCTGATTTCTCAAACCCTGTTGTCTCCAGAGATAATAACCATCCCACGAACAGCAAGTAATTGCCATAATGCTTAAACAGGAGGAACAGGCCAACATCCTAATAGATTGTCACCAGTATAGAAAAAGTCTAAAAATAATAACCAAATGGAGATTTCCAAGATTCTGTGGAGACCACAGTTTGGCTGGACCGCCATGTTTGCTTCACCAGAATTTCCCACCACTGAAAAGATCTTCTGTCAAGTCCAAGGGCAAAAGCAAGGGCTATAGACAAATCCCAAGAGAGTAAGTACCCTTCTTTATTTGGTAGATGGCCCTCAACCAAATAAAGTTAACTGTAGCCTGAAAGAATACCTGAGGATTTAAAATGACCTTTATAAATTAAAGAAATTAGATTAAACACAAAACATCAAACTACTCGGGAAAAAGAAAAAAAAAAAAAAAACTTACAAAATGAGGCAGAAGGAAAATGGCCCATCCAGGTGTAGAGTTGGTACAGTAAAAGAACTGGGAATTATTATAAGCTCAGACTGAATTACAGTGATCCATGAAATGGTCCTTCTTCAAAAGTTAATATATGGAAAGTGCCTATTACCGAGTGTGCTCTCAATAAATCATTGTTACTGCTATTCTAACAGTATTTATGACTTATGACATAGCTGGAAAACATCCCCGTCTCTGCAGCTAATCAGAGCTTTATTAGAATTTTAATCTGTTCTTTAAAAAAAAAAAAAGTGGAAAGCCTAGAATAAGTTAAGGATGGCAAATACAGAAATGATGAGAACATTTTTAAAGGTCTGCTAGTGAAGCTGTAGCTGTGGAGGAGGGCTGAGTTCTGTCAACTCCAGAGATGGCAAGCAGAACTAGCTGTTCTCCAGGATGTCAAAGGATCAGCCACGGCAAGAAGAGCACACCCTACCTCTCCCCAGAGAGGAGAATGCATGGCCTGAAGGAGGTTTAAATCTCCACCATGGATGACACATCTCGAAATACATGGAGTCACCCATTGGAGGAACACAGTGGATCTAGGTGATGCGGAGGGATCCAGCCCTTGTATGTAACATGTGACTCTCTGAGTCCAGTGTAAAGAGGATGTGGTCAACACGTTCATATCAATGAAAAAATGCCCACTTAAAATTTCCATGTTCATTGTTGTGCTGTCTTAGACAATGTTAAATATGGAAGGAGAAAAATTCAGAGAAACAATTGTGTGCTCAACATACACAGAAATCTACCATTCATGCATGTGCATTTAATAATAAGGTTACATAAACGGATCACATAAGAGGGCCTAAAAGTTGAAAGATTAAAGTCTATTGGGAAATTGTTACCAAAAGATTTATTTTTTTTCCCCTGAGAAACATGAAACCTTCTTGATATTTATTTTGGCGATCGAGATCTGGGTCTAACATGATGAATTGTGGCTGATCTTTTAGTCTATGAGGTGTCTGTCCACAGAGGCCTCCTTTCTGTATCTGTTTAAGTGATTGGCCAGAACCCTGTTGGCTAAGAAAATGAGAAACCCAGCATACAGTCTCCACCTCGAGAAAGTCAGCCAGATCCTGTTTCTCTGCTCTTAGACATCAAGAATGAAAAATGATGTAGGAAGGGCTCCTGAGACCACTCATCATGCAGATGCAGACTGGACTAGACCTACAAAGGGGCACAGATTACCCAGGGGACAAGAAGGGCCACAATGCACAAAGCAGGGATCAGCTTTGGGCCCAGCACACTGCTCAAGGAGAAGGGATAGAGAAGAGGGGATTAGGCACCACTCTCATATATTGGTAGCACCCTAAGATTTAAAGACAAGAATGCCAATGGGGAATTATGCCATCCCAGAACAAGTCTATCAGCCTGGTCTTCTGTACACTTGCACTAGACTGGATGCCTGTGGCCCCAGGGTCCTAAAATCTCTAGCAAAATTAGAGATTCTGTTCCTTGTTGGGATTCTCAGACTCACTCTTTCTTCTTCTCCCGGGACCCACTCAAATGTGCCTCTCTTCAAGATGTCATTGAGATCAGGATTCCTCAGACCATTTTTTGGTAAATTAATTTTTTTATTTTAATTGTGGGAAAACACACGTAAGATGCCCTTCTAACCATTTTTAGGTGTACTATTCGGTGGCGTTAAGTACGTCCACATGTTTTGGCTACCATCAACACGATTTTTCCCCAGAACTCTTTTTCATCTTCCCAAACTGAAGCTCTGTACCCATTAAACTCTAACTCACTTCGCCCAGCCCCTGGCGACCAGGTTCCTGTTACCACGCACAGGAGCATGGTTCTTATTACCATATTTACTCACTGCCATGAATAACCAGTAAATGTTGCCTGACATTTTCAGACTGGTGCTGCTTCCTTGCAATATAGTATTATCTTTCCTAAAGCTTCTTCCTGTTGTTTTGTTGAAACCTCTTCCAGCATTTAGAATACAGCACTAATTCAACACGGAAGTATTGGCATGAAGAAATGAGTGAATGCAGAAGAATTCAAGGATGGTTAGGATACATTTGCTGTGTGTTTTGTGCACCTTCTTGCAAAAACATCCTTAGCCAAATTTATTCCTTCTCCTCTACAGGTGCCAATTAAGATATAAACCTCCAAAATGTGGAGATTGTATATTTGCAAACTTAATTCCCCCTGTCTCCCAGTTCACAGGTCCTCTTTGTACCCCACATGCCTCTAATGCTGGTCCCTTCTCAGGCACCCTGGTACCAGAAGAATTCTTCCCATGCACACAACATCTATTTTGTACCAGGAACTTGGTGGAAGTCGTTTTATTTAATCCTAACACCAGTCTGATGAGGTATATTATTTTATTATTACATATTGTATTACAGAAGAGAAAAAGGGGATCTCAGAGAAGTAAGTTGACTCATGGAGTTTTGAACTTGGCAGGCCCAAGAATCCAGCTGGTTGACCAGCTCTGGAGGCACTGCCTGAGATCTGTGGCTTGGCTCCAGAGAACACATGAAGTGGAAGAGAGGTTAAGGAAGAAATCCCATTTTTGAACAAAGGGTTAATATTTTCCTAAAAGCCCTCCATGTCTGTTCTCCCTCCCTATTAACAAGAGAGTTGCCTCCCAAAGAGCCTGGGAGGGGCAGGAAGAGACAGGATTCCAGACACTGTCACTCAAGCTACTTCTGCACAGTGATGGGGTCTTGGAAATTATCAAGGCTGGAGTCAGTCTAGAATTTATCTGATAATGCAAATAGCTGGCAGAAGAGACCTGACAGCTTTCCCACCTCTGCCCACCTGCTCGCCTCCCAGGACCTTCTGCTGTCAGCTGAGGGCATGTTAGTAAGCTGCGTTCACAAGATCCACCAGAGCACATGAGGTCTGTGAGCCCCTGGCCCAAGGTTCTGCAACAGAATTTCACCGCCAGCCCTTTAGCTTCTTAAACAACTGAAATAGCCACAGGGACAGAAAAACGCAGAAGCCAGACGTGGTGGCGCACACCTGTAATCCCAGCACTTTGAGAGGCTGAGACAGGAGAATCACGAGTTTAAAGGCAGCCTCAGCAATGGCGAGGCGCTAAGCAACTCAGTGAGACCCTGTCTCTACATAAAACACAAAATAGAGCTGGGAATGTGGCTCAGTGGTCGAGTGCCCCTGAGTTCAATCCCCCGTACCAAAAAGAAAAGAAAAAAGAAAAACACGGGGATGAGGGCAGGTGACCATACCTTCCCACACACCCATACTCACCTCTTTATGTCAAAAAGGACATTCTTGCTTTTAAAATGAGGATTCTGTGGAATTGCTGGCACTTTGTTAGAGCAGTACAGGTATCAGTCTGCCATAATCAACAGGAAAGAAAATACTACTACTTGGATGCCATGTGTGGACTAAATACCTTATAAACAGATAGGATATAATACTGGGTAAAAGGATAATGATCTAACAATGATTCAGGGATGAGAAACATAGGACCACCCTATAGATGATCAACTCTGAATTTTCACAGCACCTCAAGAAAGTGGACAACACTAGAGTGTCCCATTTGGTAGATAAAGAAACCAAGGCCGACCGAGCCCAACACTCAGGAGTGCATGGCCTAGCCAGGATTTTACCACAGAGGTTCTGGACTTGAAAGCACTCTTTCTTGACACTACCTCAGACTACAGACACCTAAACTATGTTAACAATTAATAAACAAGAGAAGTTTGAAGTGGCGAGACGGCAGGGGCTTTGGGTCACATGTGGTTTGTCCCCCAAGGTTCATGTGTTGAGAGCTTGATCTGATATGGGAGCTGAGGGAACCTTTAAGAGGTGGAGCCTAATGGGAGGTCCTTAGGTCCTTTGGGGGTGTGTCCTTGGAAGGAAATGCTGTTCTCCTAGAGTTAGTTCTCCAGAGAGCAAAACCCTATAAAGTCTAAACCTAACCATTGACTCACTGTGTAGCATTTCGTTTTGTGATATGATCTCCCACTCCCACGTGCTATCTGCCATGAGATCTTTACCAGAGCTAAGCTGATGCTGTCACCATGCCCTTGAACCTCCAGGACTTTGAGCCAAATAAACTTATTTTCTATGTAAAGTTACCCAGCCTCATGAATTTCATCATAGTAACAGAAAACAGACTAAAACAGCAGGAAATACTGAAATGTGGGACTATTTCATTTGAAATTTTAACATAAGAGTTTCAAGTTTGAGTTAGAGAAAGTACCATTTATTGCTTTTGGAATTTCAATGCATGAATAAGCAGAATGAGACATGAAAAATAACCAATAGTTAGATGGAATTATTAGCCATATAGTTTCTTCTTAGAACAATATGATGCTAATTTCATATGACCCCAGAAGTTATATACTCTAAAAACAAAGAGAAGATCTTTTGGAAATGAGTAAATACATAATTTTTTTTTACTTTATCATCCATTTAACCACAAGATAAAATCTCCCATGAACCAACTGTAAAAATTGAGACCTTTTCTGATGTGCATTTTATTTTTTTTCCTCTTGACTCTTTGGGCTACATCATGTGACCCTCACTCCCAAATTTGACTGGGCATTTACTGTGTTTTGTACACTATTCTGAGCACTTTACTTATAGTATCACAGCAACTCTCTTTCTTATCCTCATTTTCAGATAAAAAATATATACACAGAGAGGTAAAGAAACTTGACCAGGATCACACAGCTACTTTATGACAGAGCTGGGATTTGAACCAAGTTTGACTTTTTGGCCCATGCTTTTAATCACATGTCTATAGATCATCTATTTTGTCTATTAAATTTCAAAATATTTCCAAGATACTGAATAATAATGTGTCTCTAAATAAGAGAACAGCATTGCCAAATTATGTGTCACCCCAGGGTTTACTTAGATGTTCAAAAATGCACTTGAAGTAGTAATTGATATAATTAATGTCTTTATCTTCCCTTTAAATGTCTGAAGCATATCAGTATTTTTATATTCTCATCGAACATGTCCAAGAGATCACTTTATTACATTTTGAATTACATTTGAATCCTGTTGTGTTTTCTTTCCTAATAATCACTGATACTAATGATGCTAAATTGCCTCCAAGTGAGAACAGACAGAGCAAATGGTTTCAGTGTCTTTAAAAATACTAAATTTGATGTCCCGATTTGGAAGAAAAATAACCAATCCCAACTTAAGTACTTGCAGGGGTTTGTTTCTGCACGAAGGTCCCATGTTGCCTGGGGACAGATTTTGCAAGCTCCAGCCTGGGGTGATGGTGAGTGAGACCTGAGACTGGAAACCCAAGGTGGACTCCTTCAGCATGAGGATGTGAACTGTTCTGGAAGCTTAGGACACTTGATGGGTCACAAATAAGCTCTTAAAGGGGTCCCCTGTAGAGAACAGCAGAAAAGATTCCAAAGGATAGGAATGGAAATTTCTCTTCTTCCAGGATTTGTAAATGGATGCCTTTGTTATTTATTTAATCCCTTGTCTTCATCCTCCAAACCAGGATTGCCAGATAAAATATAAGATGCCCAGTTAACTTCAAATTTCACATAAACAAGGAATAATTTTTTTTAGCGTGAGTGTGTCCTCTGCAATATTTTGGACATACATAAACTAAAAAATTACTTGCTGTTTACCTGAAAGTCAAATTTGTCTAGGCATCCTGTTATTTTCATTCACTAACCCTAAAAGCCTTACCAAACACCGCAGAGACCGTGGGTCCAACTGGACTTCAGAATCTTTACCAATGAAAGAACAGAAGGCAGGCAGAGAAGGGAAGGAAGGAAAGGGAAAGGAGAGAAAGGAAGAGGAGGAGAAAGAGAAAAAGTCAGAATGGATTCTGGCCACTGGCCAAGTAAAATAACTCAATTTGCAAGAAAGAAATCCTGAAACTGAGGTCATAGGAGGGAAATGTCTGTTTCACAGACTCTTTAGCCTGAATATTGGCCCAATAAAGAAAAAGGCGGACGTTAGCATCTGAACACCAGAGCTCATCCAGGAATGGAAAGATTTGGAATGTGAAGATCTTAGCTTTGGAACTTCTTTGGAACACCACGATTGTTTATTAATGGCAAGGAGGACATTTTTCTTTTCTTTTTTTTTTCAGTGAGATGTTTTGGTAATTGGATATCAAAGAAAGCTACCTAACTTCAGTTTGTTACCAAGACGCCTTTGAAACTTGGTGGATAACCTTTTGTTTGTCCTGTGCTGAAATGCAAAAAATATCAGATACCTGATATGGAGAAGAATTTTATCCCTGTTTCAAAATCACACAGTTCAGCTGTGAAGCATAAAGATGGCTTTTTTTTTTTCTTTTCTTTTCTCAAGTTAAAAATATTAACTGACAGCTTAGCTTCAACCAAATAAATTACTCTAAGCAAGAAGCCTCTTTGCCCTCATCCTGGACATGTCACAGACGTGACACTATTCTGTAGGAAATGGCTTTTTAACTGTGGATGGAGGAAAAATAACCTTTGGAATTTTTAGGATGTTATTACAAGCAAGTTTACTGGTTTTTGACTTACTAAGCCACGACTGGATCAAGCCTTCAACAGGGTAAGAAATATTTTCACATTACTGTTATATCTTTAGTATTTCAAGAGCAGGGTTACCGCCTTGGGGGAACAGGCCCTTGAGGCTTGTGCTGTTGTGGAGTATGTTAATGTGAGTGTCTTATAAAAACAGTCAGTTTTTGTCTGTACCATAAACTAAAGAGTCTGCCACATGCCAGAATTGGGAGAGTTGCAGCGTGAATGGGATCACATCTTCATTTTGGACTGAAGAAAAATTAGTATTTTTAAGAGGCATTTAAAGGGCTGTGCTAACAGCTTCCCTAACAGCTGTGTAGGAGCCTGGCATTTCTGGGATTGTTTGGCATCACTGCTACTGCTGGGGAAAAAAAAAAGAAAAAAAGAAATCACCCTGGTGGTGCAGAAGTTTTCTGAGCAAATGCATTATAAATCTGCCGGATCCATTTATTTTTAATTTGTGAAATCCGAACCATCATTACTTTATCTTCCATTTTCTACAATTGTTTCTCTATTCTTCATCTTAGTGGCTTTTTAGAAGGTATCTTGTCTGTTTAGTTCACATTGCGAACAATGGTATTCTATATGCTCGCCCTTAAAGAGACTTGCCAAAATTCCAAAGTCAGTCTCTTTCCAGAGAGCCAGACACAGCATCTGCACAAGCCAGACTGCCTGTGGAAACCCACCAAAGAGCCACAGGGGACCAGGTCAGCCCACCGTAGCAGCCAGCACAGAGGCAAGTGCTGTTTTGATAGGAGAAATGTCCAGAGGAAACTGTCAGGTGATGTAAGAGTCAAGTGTCCTCTCCAAATCATTTATTTTTTCAATGCAATCTCCTGACTGTGAATCATAACTAGGGTTCCATTAGATCACCTGGAGAGCTTTTTAAAATACTGATAAATCAGAATTAACCAGATTGGACATGGTGATGCACGCCTGTACTCCCAGCAATTTTGAAGGCTGAAATGAGAGATCACTTGAGCCTAGGAGTTTGAGCCCAGGTCTGGGCAACCGAGGGAGACCCTGTCTTTAAAAATAAAAAAATTTAAAACAAAAGATTTAATCAAATTACCATCTGCTCCTGTGATTATAATGCACATTCATGAGGAGACCTCAAACCTGATTTAACTATCTGAATCACTGAAGAGAATTTAAAATGCAGATTATTGGGCCTCTTCCACTAGAGTCTCCTTCATTGTGTCTGGGTTTGGGCCTGGGAATATGTAGTTTTGAAAACTTTTTCCAATTGATTTGACACTTAGTTAGATTTAGAAACCATCATTGCCCTAACTGAAGCACATTAATTTCAGGATGAGATATATATATATATACACACATATCCTTTGTGCTGAAATTAATGTGATATGTGTGTACATATACATGTTTATGTACACACACACACACACACACACACACACAAATAACGTTTTCCTAACTTGATCCAAGCCTGTTTCTCTCTCATCTCAAAGGAAGAAATGCCCGATTTTTTGCACCTCTGATGCCCTTGACCTCATCCCTTCCCTGCTCCCTGCCAGGCCCCTCTCCTACTATTATCCTGGTGGCCCTTCCTACCTAGGCTTACAACATTCGCACATTTTCCCAGACAAAATAAAAACAACCACATTCATCAACCACTATGTACTGGTCAGCTTTTCATTACTATGACAAAATACCAGAGGCAAGTTAACTTTGTAAAGGAAAGAGGCTTATTTAGCTTACATGTCTGAAGGTTCCAGGGCATGGTACTGGCATCAACTCACCTTTGGTGAGGACCTCATGGAGAATCACAGTGTGGGAGCACGTAGGGGAGGGAGATAGCTCATGGTGAGGTGGGAGGCAGAGACATTCAAGGGTCAAGGTCAGGCTTTTGGAACAACTCACTCTCTGTGGAACTCGTCCCTGGAGACCAGCATTCCCTTGCAAAGGTAACATCCTTATGACCTAAGGACTTCCCACCAGGCTCCATCTCTTACAAATGTTACCACTTCCCAATAGTGTCACTCTGTGGATCAAGCCTTCAACACATAAACTTTTGGGGGAACAAGCAATATCCAAATCATACCACACAGCAAATACAGAAGCCAGTCCCTCCTTACAGGAATACATTCCAAACCCCCAACTCCAAATACATTCCACACTCTATATATATTATGTTTTTTCCTGTACATACATATCTGTGAAAAGTTTAAATTATAAATTAGCCACAGTAAGAGATTAACAATAATAACTAATAATAAAATAGAGTAATTATAAAAATATACTATAATTAAAGTTATGAGAATGTGGTCAGCCCCATCCCCTCCCTCTCAGAACCTTTTATTGTACTCTACTCAGTCAATCTGACAAGAATGGCTCCAAAATGACCAACAGGCAGGTAGCTTATACAGCATGGATACGCTGGACCAAAGGATAACTCATGTCCCAGGTGAGATGGAACAGGATTGCACAAGATTCCATCATGCTGTGCACAATAGCACACAATTTAAAACTTCGAATTGTTTATTTCTGAAACTTTGTCTAACATTTTTAGACCTTGACTGACCATGAGTAATTGAAAATGCAGAAAACAAAACATGAGTAAGGGGGGAACTACTCTTCTGAATGCTCCCTCTCTCTCTTCCCTCTTCCAGTCCTTTCATCTTTCACTAGCCCTTCTTCCTCACCTACTGTGCACGAAGCTGGTCTTTGGTGTCTGTACCTGGTGGGTCTTCATGGCTTATCTCTCACTGAGCCAAGCCATTGGTCCTTCCCAGTCCTTAACTTCCTTCATCATTTTGCAGCATGCAACCGTCTTCGAACCTTGATGATGCCCTCTGCAAACCATCGATTCTTTGGCTGCTATCTTACTCTGTTCTCTTGGCATTCTTATGAGAGTTTGGATGTTCAGTCCATTTTTTTCTTTTTCTTCTCATTACCCTCATGCTCCTTGCATCCATTTCTATAGTTTTAACTCTCATCTCTGTCCCAGTGTTTCTCAGATGGAGAGCTCTAACTCTCATGTCTTCCTGGACCTCTTAACCAGTCTCTCAAGCCACCCACTGGGACCTCGCACGTACGAGTTCAGAGTCACGTTCCCTCCTCTGTGTGCACCCACCCCAGCCCCAGCATTTCTTGGGCTCCAACACTCAACCACTTGTACCATCCCACCACTTTTTATTTCCACAGCCTCTTAGAAAATTCTATCCCGCTAAGTTTCCTTGGCCACTGCTCACCCAGGTCTTCATCCTGTGCTCTCAATGGAATCCTGATTTCCCTGCAAGTTTCTTCTATTCCATCTATATGATATACCTAAATTATATTATATTATATTAATTATACTAATATGCCAGATTAACATACCTAACAGACAGTTCTGATCCTACCACTTCTCTGCTGTAAAACCTTTCATAACTTTGTACTACCAAAAACAGTGTTCATATTCCCAGGATCTTTTGTGATATCTGCCCCCCTTGGTTTATTTATGTTTCTTCTTTGCGGTGCTGGGGATGGAACCCGGGCCTTGTGCATGGTAGGCAGATGCTCTACCACTGAGCTATACCTCCATGTGTTTTTCTGGCCTCATTTCCTGCTACCTGCCCACAACGCCATGCACACAAAGCACCTGGCAAACTGGCTGTCTTGCTGTTCCTCTAACATGCCTTGGACTTCTCTTCTGAATGTCTTCATCCACGCCATTCTCTCTGCATAGAGTGACTTCTCCTAATTCTCCTACTGGAGTCTCTTGGTTCTCACATGAGATCCTCTCCTACTTTCCCATGGGAATGCTAGCCGGGTTCCAAGGTCCAGCTGAGTCTGTCCCTCTACCATTATACAACTATATTGGGTGCCTGACTTTGCTCCTAGTGTGTTTACTCACACTAGAATGACTATGCAGTCATCGCTCAGCATCTGTGGGGATTGGTTTCAGGATCCACCGTAGATACCAAAATCCCTCAAGTAAAATGGCACAGTATTTGCACAGAACCTGCACATATCCTCCTGTACACCTTAAATCATCTCTAGGTTACTTACAATACCTACTACAGTATAAATGTCATGTAAATCATCGTTATACTGTATTGTTTAGGGGGCACTAGCAACAGAAAGTCAGTACAGATGCCATTTTTTAAAAAGCCCTTTTCCATTTATAGCTGGTTGAATCTTGAACCTGCAGTTGCAGAGCCCATCGATATCTAGGGCCAGCCCTGTGAGTCCTAACTGGTAGGCACATACAATCTCAACACAATGGAAACTCACCTTTGTTATCACCTGAACATCTTGAGATGTGGGTTAACCAGGTATTAGCTCCAACCTAGGAACATAACACATCCCACGATCCAGAACTGTGGATTTTAACCTAGTAATCCGATGACTCAGGCTAGAAAAGAAAAAAGGAAAAGAAGAGAGGGGGGAAAATGGCAAGAAATGAAGTTATATCTGCTTGTTGGTGTTAATTTTAAGAATTCAGAGGTGGGATGGAAATCCAACCCTGACCGTGCAGTGGCCCTCCCACGTGGAACCTGGACCTTCCCTTAGCCATATTCACTCCATTGAAGCAACAGACAGGGAACTATCCACTGATGTCAATGTCCTGCTCAGTGTGTTTGGCCTTACACCTGAGGCCTGCGCCATGTAGGTAACTATAGTGGATGTTGCCTTCAGGTACAGCCAGGGCATGAAGGAGGGTGTGTTGGGTGGGGCCCTGCAGGCCTGGTGCCTGTGCCAGTCGGGTATTACTGGATGAGGAATGGCTCTGAGACCTCCAGGTCACACTAGAAGTTTAAGGACCCCAAAGTTCAAACCCAGACTTTAAAAATTCTTTTTTAGTACCAGGATTGAACCCAGGAGCATTTAACCACTGAGCCACATCCCCAGCTCTTTTTGTATTATATTTAGAGACAGTGCCTCACTGGGTTGCTTAGGGCTTCACTGAGTGGCTGAAGCTGGCTTTGAACTTGTGATCCACCTGCCTCAGCCTCCCAAGTGCTGGGATTACAGGCGTGCACCACCGCACCCAGCCAATCTTCTAAAATTCTATTCTGACCCAAGCTGAGCTCTTGAGGACCTCCCCACCTTGACTGATTTGCAAAGGGCTCTGTCTCTCAGGAACAGGCCTCAACCACTCACAGCCTTCATCCCCACAGGCCCAAGACCAGAGACCAGCGAGGTCAGTTCCTTATTCTGGGCCTGGCCACGTGGCACCCAGCCACACTTCCGGATAGCAGGAGTTGAGGTGGTGTGTGCCATGTCTTCAGAACACCACTTGGACATGTGCTGGACGGCATCCAGCAGGCTCAGCCGTTGATTGCTTAAGGCCTACCACTCCCAACATGGCCACAGAAAAAGCAAGAGAATTTGTCTCTCCCTGTTCTACAGAGCAAAAGTGGAATTTTCAAAGAGAAAGAAAAACAGAGTGACTGCAAATAGAAGTAAACATTCAAGACTCTTGTTTTCTTCGTCCTCTAATATGATGGTATGTGTAGAAGACATACCTAAGACAGCTGGATTTAAAAAGCAGAGAGGATTAGGGAGCTAAATGGAGGGAAGGTTTCTACTCTTCACTCAAAGTGGTAAAACACGATACAAATAAGCAATGATAAGTTCTCTGTGCATATGGCGATACTTAGCGCCACGCCTAAGGAGACCATGCAGAGAAATGTGCTCAACAACACTGTGAGTTGTGGAGCTCTAAAAATGTCCCAGGAAGCCACAGGAAGGCAAGAGAGCAAGCCAGAGGCATGAGAAACAAAAGGAAACACAGAAAAGAATGAAATGGCTAACTTAAATCCTAACATCTCAATGATCATCTTGATGCAAACGGTCTAAATACACAAATTAAAACACCAGGGATTGGTAGGGTGGATTTTAAAAACCTTCTTCCGTAAAAGGTGCTGGAACAATGGGACATTCATGGGCAAAAAGGAAAAAGAACCTCAACCTAAAACTTCTCAACCTACACAAAAATTAACTCAGAATATGTCGTGGACTTCAATAGAAAGCAAAACTATAAAACATCTGGGGGGAAATTGTGATGGAATAATGCCCCTCACAAGATGTCCACATCTTCCTGGTCCTCAGGACCTGTGGATACGTTACTTTAGTGGCAAAAGGAAATGAGAGATTTTGAGACACCGTACTGTTGGCTTTGAAGATGGAGGAAGGGGTCATGAGCCAAAGAGTGGAGGCAGCCTCTAGAGGCTGGAAAGGGCAAGGAGGTCAATTCCCTTCTTGAACTTCTAAAAGGGGGCACAATACTATGGCATCTTACTCTTAACTGATTTTGAACTTCTTACTTCCAGAACAGTACATAAATTTTTGTTCTCTTAAGCCACCAAATTTGTATAATTTCCTCCAGTGGCAATGAGAACTAATACAAACACAGAAAAAAAAATCTTTGAGGCCTGGGGCTATAGCTCAGTTGGTAGAGTGCTTGCATCGCATGCACAAGGCCCTGGGTTCAATCCTCAGCACCACAAAAAAAAAAAAACCTTCGGAACCTACAAGTAAGCACACACACACACACACACACACACACACAAGGGGATAAATTGGACCTTAAACAATTAAAAAATGTTTACTCTGTAAAAGACCTTCTAAGAGGATTAAGAGGATACCAATGAGAAATTATAGACTGGGAGAAACATATTTGTAAACTATTTAGCCTGCAAAGGACTAATACCTAGAATGTGAATACCTAGACTAATAAAGAATTCCCAAACCTCAGTGGACAAACCAGCTAGAGAAGTGGACAGCAGACATGTAGACATTTCACCAAAGCAGATAGACAGATGGCAGAGAAGCCCATGAAAACATCTTGAATATCATCAGCCATTAGAAAAATGCAACTTCATACAACAATGACGTAAGGCTCCACTACCACCATGGCTAAAATAAAGAGTGATAACACCAAACACTGCAAGGACATGGATGAACCAGATCATTAAACATAGTGCTGGTCAAAGAGTAAAATGATACATCCACTCCAGAAAATAATTCAGCAGTTCCTTTTAGAGCAAAAAACAGACCCAGCAGCCGTACTCTTGGGCAGAGAGCCCAGAGAAAGGAAAATGTCTTTGCAAACAGCAAGGTTCATAGCTGCTTTACTTGTGATAGTCGAAAACTGGAAACTACCTAAATGTTCATGGCATTGAATATCACTCAGCAATAAAAAAAAAAATTTTTAAAATGGACTGTGGATACCTACAACAGCCTGGAGGAATCTCAAGAAATCTATGCTGAGTGAAGAAAAAAAAAATGCCAGTTTCAGAAGGATATATATTTATACTCCATGTGTGTAACACTTGTGGAATAATAATTGTAGATATGGAGACCAGAGTGGGGGTACCAGTGGACCAGTGGATAGGGGTGGGGGCAGGGGGTGGTTATCAAGGAGAAGAATGAAAGGACTGAGTGGAGATAGCAGTGTTCAGTGTCTTGATATCATGATGGGTTGTTGCATGGATCTGTGCATGTGATAAAATTACAGCAATACACACACACTAAAATACAAGTCATTTCTTTTTTACTTTTTTATGAAGCAATACATTTTTCTCCCCCCACCTTTATTATGGGTCAGTATCCGCATATCAGAGAGAACATTCAGCCTTTGGTTTTTTGGGATGGGCTTATTTCACTTAGCGTGATAGTCTCCAGTTCCGTCCATTTGCCAGAAAATGCCATAGTTTCATTCTTCTTTAAAGCTACTATTTCATTGTGTATATATACACCACAGTTTCTTTATCCATTCTTCTGTTGAAAGGCACCTAGGTTGGTTCCATAGCTTAGCTGTTGTGAATTGAGCTGCTATAAACATTGATGTGGCTATGTCCCTGTAGTATGCTGATTTTGAGTCCTTTGGGTATAGACTGAGGAGTAGAATAGCTGGGTCAAATGGTGGTTCCATTCAAGTTTTCTGAGAAATCTCTATACTGCTTTCCAGAGTGGTTGTACCAATTTGTAGTCCCACCAACAATATGTGAGTGAACCTTTTTCCCCATATCCTTGCCAGCATTTATTGTTATACAAATGAGTTTTACAGACTGTTCTACTGTCAGTTTCCTGGGTCTGACATTGCATTACAGTTAGAGAAGATGCAAGCCCTGGAGACCAGTCGTGTAGTGCCTCAATAGAGCATGTGCTTAGCATGAATGAGGTCCAGGTTCAACACCCAGCACCAAAGGAAGAAGAGATATTAACATTGGCAGAGCCTGGGTGAAGGGTGCTCTGGATTTTCCTGTACCTTCTGTGGCAGCTTCATGTGAATCTATAATCATTTTAAATTGTTAAAGTTTTTTAAAGTATGTACATCATCCCCAGAGAAGCAGTTGTTCTCTTTCTATACATTTATCTCCATGTAATAAAATATCTGGTGAGAATATACCAGAATTCTCCAGTGCCCAGGGATGTCGGGCATCAGTAGGGCGTCAGTAGGTACTAGAAATACTCTTTTCTTTCTGCTTCCTGGGCATCAGCAGGCCCTGGCCTTTCTCCATCTGCCTGACCACACCTCCCCTTGGTTCACCATTTGTCATTTGTAGCCTGAGCTAAGACGGCAGCAGGTCACCTAATGAGTGTTAAACCATCCCAGACTGCTGCTCTCTTGCATGAACACCCACACAGCCACACATCCTTTCTCCACCCTCTAACTTGGGTGTCCTTCACCCAGCTGTCCAACAAGCCAGCTCACCACACTGACTACCAGGGACTCCTAATTCACAGGGGTCCAGCATCGCATGATGCCTCTGTCCTCAGTACAGATATGGAACAGTCCTGGGAGTTTGCAAAGTATGCAAGTATCCGCCCTGGTGGAGCTCCCAGCACAGGAGGCTGCTTCATGGCTACATTCTAAGGACAAGACACTTGCTCCTACTGAAAGAAGGCCAGCCTCAGCCCAACTCAGAGCAGACAGACTGTGTCTTTGGGCTTTTCTGTCCCTCTTTCTTCCCTCAGTCCCCGTCTTCCACCAACAGGAAACAATTTGGCTTTCTGTAACACCATTGTAGATATTCTCCTGGTTGTCCAGGCTCCAGTACGGCCCAGCTCCTGACATTTCCTTCTCCCAGCCCCGTGTTCTGTTCCACCAGGGCATCTCCAGGTAAACTGTAAAATCCTGACACAAAATGGAGTCACTCTGGCTCAGGCCTGCATGTATTTGCTAACCTGCTCTTTGTGCTTCTGTGATTAATGCTTTGCTATGCTTGCTTCTCACGGATGGGGGTGCATAACCACAGGCTGCCAAGACCCCCTGGCCAGTTACCTAAAGTTCCAGGAACTGAAAGGCGACATAGGAGGCACTGTCACGGTTGAACTGTAAATAACTATAGGTTGAATACCTGCCAAATCATGTTTTCCTGAGTCATGTAGCTAGCCCACCCTATAATAACCTCTGAAACCCTCACTTTGGGGTCACTCTCTGAAGGAAAGGAGAGCTGACCCCAATCGATTGGCCTGTGTGCCTATTTCCTCAATAAACTTTGCTG